>JAOEGS010016272.1:0-43177 GCA_025447755.1 Corythornis vintsioides
CATTCTATGATTCTATGAAATGGGGTCTTAGCTGCTTGTTCATCAGAGAGACAGATGGATATAGACTGCACCTGAGGCAAATTAGCAGTGGAGCTAAATTTTGAAACCAAACATTTACAGTTAAGTTAAGGTAGCTGTACAGGTCCCACCTGGGCTACCCAGCAAACTTGGGTGTGATTCTGAATTATGTGGTGTCGAGGATTTTTTCTCACCTCATGAAGGATGAGCCACAGCAGTGAGATACTTTTCTATGCCTATATATACTCAAAGACAATGGTTTTGTTCAATGAGTACCAAGGAAACCTATCATATGCCTCATTTTCAGCCACTGACCTGAAGTTACATAACAAAAAGACAACATTCATTTAAACTTCTCCATAATATAGGGGTGTGTGTAGGGAGATGGAGAGTGGGGGGAAACCAAAACAAATAAGTTATTCTTGCAGATTTGATGAAAGGTTCATGGGCCAAACAGTTTTGCATGAAACCCAGTAATTTTTACTTCCCTGCTTAAACTTGAAACCAGCCAAATTGCATGTGGTTTGTGCTATTGCTGTGAACAGCTTACATGGTCATACTAAGAGCAGTGGTAATTAGACTACCATAGCTATACATTACTTAATAAACAACATAAATATCACATAAATGTATTGTTTTGATGCCAGGAGTTGACCAATTCAAGTAAATGCAACAGTGTTTGGCACAAAGGAGCATTCTAAGAATTTCTACATAATGTGCTTTTTACAAACCTTTTGAGAAGGAATTATTTACATGGTAAGCATGTTTTTCTTGAAGAGATTATACTCCTTCCAAGTCAATTAACTACATTCCAATGAAAACAGGGAGAATTTTAAACAAATTATACTAGTCTGTTCATAAAGAAAGAGAGAAGGAGAATGAGAACACAATGGATACTCTAAAATTGTGGTCACTTAAATAAAAACCCTTCTGTGCACAGCTGAAAACATTTTCTCTCCTAAAATACTGACATTTTACTATGAAAGAACAAGAGCATTAATCTTACAGGGGTTTTCACTTGTTTTGATTGCCAGCGTGTCTCTGTTACTGTCTCACATTATGATTGCTAAATTAAAGACATTAATTACACAATTCAGTGGCAGAACAATCAGAAAAAAAAAAATGTCAAGAGAAGTCTTCTGTGGAATCAGAGCTGCAAGATAAAACAGCAATGATCAGGGTAGAGCAACTTTGCTGAACACCACAGACCTTTTCAACATCTAAGGTAAGCAGCTTATCTTAACATTATGCCACAGTACCACCCCAAAAAAATTACATTCCATAAGAAAGTGTTTTCTGGTCATGCCTATATATATATATATGTATACACTTTGATTTAGGATACCTTGTATTGAATTTATGTGTCATTGTTGTCATTATTGAACTAAAGCTGGTTTGATTATAATACATTCTACTGAAACACCTTGGCAATTTAAAATCAGATAATGATTAAGTGCTGCTAAAATTCAACCTTTGATCTACCTCTCACCATTCATAAATCTTGAGTTCTGGCTAAATCACAACCATATCAAATATTTTTCCTGCAACAATTGCCCATGCTGCTGTCTTCATTACTGGAGAGGAAGAGGACACTCAGTCTGAAAGCACTCATATATTTTTTTGTGCAGTTATATTTGAACAAAAAAAAGAAGATCCTAACAGCTGAATTCCCTCTCTGTGTGTGCCTCAAATCCACCAAAGGGGAGTCAAGCCATGTTGGGAACACTGAGTGCTCAGCTCTTATATGAATCAGTGCCTTCATACCTCAAGAAATGCCCCAAGAAATGCAGGTCCTCTGAAGGTGTAGCATTTGTACCAAGCCAGGGCTGCCAGTGTTCTTGGAAAAGGATAGCTGCTTTGAGTCACACAGAGAAAACCACCAGGTATAAAAGAGTTTTGGATATCACCAACCTATAGTATGGTCACAATGTACTCAGAACTCACAGGATATATTTTTGCTACTTCAGATTCCACATTTGGGTGCACATGTCCAACCCTCCATCTTCAATGGAAACCCATCTGCCTATACACAAAGACAGCACTCATTTCTCCTCACTTGTCACATTGATAAAACATGAGTCATATTCAGATGTCAAAGTGGTCCATCCACACAGAACTTTAAAAAAGCTTTACAAGTCTCTCTTAGGTCAAATCCCAGCCTACTACATCCATCCTGTGAGAAGTCCCCAATGAAAAGGAAAAGACTACTGTTGTTATTATTTCTATTCCCTTAACACTATGGACCAAGGTCCCTTTATTTTAGGCACTATACAAATAAATTACTCAAACAGTCTTTCCCTTGGGTGCTCCCCAAATAGGAGTGCCTAAAATCTTTCATTTGTCTAGACTTCCCACTTCCTACCAGAACATCTGGTTACGTCAGGATTTCTGAATGTGAGAAAATAACTGAAGTTCACCTTCTTTCCCCCACAACATCCTACTCACCATGTTGGAGAAATAGGGATTTGATGGGTGGACTGTTGAGTGGATAAGGAATTGGCTGGATGGTCGCATCCAGAGGGTGCTGGTCAATGGCTCCATGTCCAGATGGAGAGCAGTGACAAGTGGTGTCCCTCAGGGGTCTGCACTGGCACCTGCACTGTTTAATATCTTCATTAATGATATTGACAATGGGATCAAGAGCACCATCAGCAAGTTGGCAGATGACACCAAGCTGAGTTGGAGGGATGGGATGTCATCCAGAGGGACCTGGAAAGGCTGGAGAGTTGGGCCCAGGTGAACCTCATGAGGTTCAACAAGACTAAATGCAGAGTCCTGCACCTGGGTGGGAACAACCCTCACTATCAATCCAGGCTGGGGGATGAGGTGCTGGGAAGCAGCTCTGCAGAAAAGGACTTGGGGTGTTGGTTCTTTCCTTTGAGGGTGGTGGATCAGTGGAAAAGGCTCCCCAGGGAGGTGGTTGAGGCCCCATCCTGGAGATATTCCAGGTGAGGTTGGCCAAGGCTCTGAGCATCTGGTCTAGTTGAGGGTGTCCCTGCTCCCTGCAGGGGGGTTGCACTAGATGCCCTTTGGAGCTCCCTTCCAGCCCTAAACATTCTATGATTCTATGAGCTGTGCACTGCCAAGGTTAGAAAGAAGCTTTCCATGTGTGCATACATCATGAAGTGTTGGGGTTGCTTCTCTGGAGCATGTGGTTCCTGGTTCTAATCTCAGCTGTGGTGATGACCAGTGTGTTCTTCTACTGCATGAGAAAGTCTGCTAATTGCCAGTGTCTGTGCTAGTGTCTGACAGGCACAGCAGATGTCACGGCCAATTTCCAATTACGTGCAGAAATAAACTGCATAGCCTGGGAGAAACCAGAGCTTTCAAGACTTTTTTTCATCCCTCAAATCTTAGGTGTTTCATCTGTGTGCCAATAAAAAGAAGCCACAGTGAATAATAGATTATTTAAGAGGTGCTTCCAGCCTAAAGCTTTATTAGGGGACTTGAAACATCCTTCCCTCTCTTTCACGTGGAGTGGCATCTCTTGCAGTCCAAGATGCAGGCAGGATCTGAAGGCCTAAAGAACAGTTACTCTCTTGGACTGTTAACAGCTCTATGCTTGAACTGCTGTCTATAGCTGTACATTTTATAGTTTTATTGCCCATTCAGTAGACAAACACCCTCTGTTCCTGAACCACTCCCAGATGCAAACCAGAGGCCAGCAGGCCAACTTTGGCCATGCACTTCACTAGCTTGGTTCCGAGGAACTTGCACTGGGCAACTGTGGTTCTCTTTCTTGGCCAACCTTAAAGTTACAAGCCTCTTCTAGCCAGTTTTTCTTGAGCACCACACCAGAAATTATCTGAACAGCCTCCCTGGATATCTGCATTATCCTCTTGTTTTCTAAATCAAATTTAATAATGTTTCCAGGAGTTGAAAATAACATAGACCAAGCTACAATTGCCTTTTGTCTTTGATGCCTACCAGAAGCAAGTCTTGACTAATAGGGCTCCTAGCAATTGAATTCCACATTTTTTGTCTGCTTTCTTTCCTGGTGAGCTGCTACAGATGAAGGTTCAGTTTCCCTGGCAAATTCCACAGCTGTGTGAAGTGTTGTTAGCCTCCTTTCACATCTTGGTCTGTAAATCTAAGTCCATCTGAACATCTACAGATTGGCATGCTGTTAATTTATCTTGGAAAGTCTCTTGTGGATATGCCTGGAACCTAAGTTTTCTCAGGTCCTCAGTTCAGATAGAGCCTGTTATTTTCATTTCTAAGTCTCCTGTCAAGAGTTTGAAGCAAATATGGATATAACTTATCCCACATGCAGATCTAAATAAAACCTGTGCCACAAGCCGTATCTCCAAGATTTTTTCTTCTCTCAACTTTTCTGGGTTTTGTTTCTTTGCTTGTTTTCCTCAGGAGCACTATTAGTGCTAGTTGATATTAGTCTTGTTTATGGAATGAGGAAAAAATTAATGACAACATCAGAGAAATTATTTGGTGAGATCCTATTTACAAAGTATGCCCACAAAGTCCTGTTTCCTAGAAAAAAAAAAAAGTAGAAATAAAAGACAGCAGAACATTTTCTTGCTTACAGTTGAGTCTCCCCCTTCTGTCAGTTCTGCTTTTCATGATGACATACTTTTTTCTGTATTTTAGCTTGCTTTTTCTTGTGTACAGTTATCAACTGTAGACCCTTCATTTTGCAATTAGAGAATATCTCAGTCCTTATTTCTTAGCATCTGACTATGCCCCATCTATTTTTTTTCTTCCCATTTCACTGTGCAAGGACCTTACTATAGAGTGAAGATTTTGCCTCAAGGCAACTAGTAACACCTTCCTATAAATGTCTCAATATCACATGCTATATTCTATTCTGCATCTTCTGAGTCTTTATCCCTCAGTCATTTGAAGGCTCTGTGTTCCCAGGTCACATAGCAACTGAAGCATGGTCACGTGAGCAGACCCAGTAAACAGCCTCTGCTCTCAGCTGGATCACAAACCAGTGATTTTGTGCCATGGACACACTGCCAGGTGTGTCCCAGAGTGCCTCATGCTCAGCTTCCCACTTGTTTTTCTCAGGAATGGTAGGATGCCAGCAGACAGAGTGAGACTGGGGCTTTATGCTGGCTTTGGACTTTCTGGCTACCCTGGAATGCCACAGCTTCTCCAAGACTGTTTCTCTGCTAGCTCCACACTTCTTCCAGCCCTAGCTACTTTTTTACTTCCCCATCCCTAAAACATTTCTGTGCTTTAGCTTCTCTGGCTACATCATGGACCCTTATCTCACTGCATAACCTGCATGTGTACCTCAAAAAAGCTAGATTCAGACCTTGCTTAATCACAGCAACAGGTTTTTGTTTATGCTCCAGAATGGCTTCATGGCAGTGGTGTGCTAAAGCAGCCATTTGACTTCTGATGTTAGCCCTTACCTGCCATGAAGACATAACCTCTGACAGGTTTTCTGATAATCCCAAATACAAGCCTGGAAAATAAGTTTTATCTTGCACAGTTCTCCCTAGTGTCGTCTCCAGAAGCACCAACTCCAGAAAAGCAAAAGCATCCCAGGAAAAACCAAGGCACTGTATTTTCCACACTTCATCTTGCTGCGAAAGGTAAAATAAAAAAACAACCTTTTTTTTTTTTTTTTCTTCACAATATTCCTCAACTTATTGTTGCATAAAAACCTCCAAGTCAGGATTAATCTTCCTCAAATGTAGATTTCCACCAGTGCAATCACCAACCACTGAGTTAGGCTTCCTTTGTAGTCAGCCAACTGAGGTGCTTTGCAAGGGCATGATTCATCCCAACCTCAAGCAGGTATCTAAATTAGGGCAAGAAAGACCTTAGGGGAGCAGCTCTGATGTAGACATCTACCCCCAGATATTTAAAGTTCAGTAACATGAATCCCACCTCCAGACACGTTTCAGCTGACCCAGTTTATCAACAACTGTCATTTAGCTCAGCAAAAAGCAGACACTTTCATCTGTGCTTTTATTTCTCTATTTTATATTTTATTTTCTTGAAAATTCCAGGCTTGTACCACAGATGTGTGGGACAGACCAGCCCTTCAGACAGCATCAGGGGCCTAAAAAGAATGTAAACATCTTCACAACAGCTGATTTCCAGTGTGAGAGCTCACTTGGACTTTGTCATCTGATTTCACACGTAACTGCATTCCCAAATTAAAGATCTACTTAATCAAGCACCTTACAGGACTCTGAAGTACCTATTTTGTAACATTTAATCCCAAATTACCTGCTATTTGCTTACTATTATTGTTCTAGTAATTCCCGAGACTTGTATGGAGCTTTATAACACATAAAGCAGGTAAATTTCAGTCCATAAAAGCTCTGAATCTAAATAAAACATAGCAGCAAATGAAGATGGACTACTGTGTGGGGGCTGAGGAAATGGCTACAACCAGCAAGGGTAATGTGATCTCATTAAAAAAAACAACCAAACAAACATTAAAATCATACAAAAAAAATCCAAACAAACAAACCAACACACCAAACATACAAAAAACAACCAAAACACAAAAACCAACACAAAAAAAAAGCATAAAAAAACTCACACACACAAAAAAAAGAATAAAAACCAAGCAAACAAAAAAAAAAACAAAACAGACCAAAACAAAAGAAAAAAAAAACCCCACACCCAAACAACAACAAAACAACCCACAAGTTTTTACATTTTTTCAGTTGATATTTCTGGTCCTGGTATTTTATGCTTGAAAAGCTTCTTCCTGACCTGTCTGGTTTTATTTGCATTGAACCATTTGTTTTATGAGAGTTTCCCCAAGAGACTTCAGGATTGTCATGAACTCCCTGGCACTCTATTTTAAGCAGACTATCGATGTAATTGAGCATTCAAACTCTTCTGCAGTGCCTCCACACTTGCTAGCAGCCAGAGTGCCAACCACAGCCCCTCTCAGGTGGTCCTTGGAAGACCCCATTGTGTTCACACAACCACAGCATGTCAGGGGTTGGAAGGGACCTAGAAGATCATCTAGTCCAACCCCCCTGCCAGAGCAGGGGCACCTAGACCAAGTCACCCAGGAACAGATCCAGATGGGTCTGGAATGTCTCCAGAGAAGGGGATGCTTCCCTGAGCATCCTCTAAAATGCAGGCCAGGACCTCAAAACAGCTCCTCTGGCACTCTGGTAGAGTCATCCTACTGATTTTCCTAATGATAGTCAAAGCCTAGTGGTGTCTCTCTGTTACTACTATCTATAAAACAAAGGGATGCAGCTCCCCAGTAGCCCAAAGACTATTGATCACTGTAATTCCTCTTCAATTCCATTTGGAGAGCTCACAGGGAGGCCTTTAACAGAACAAAAGCTTCTCCCCTTGCTGCAAAAGGGCGAATTTTATCTCTAGTGCTTGCATACTTTAGAGTGGCATCAATTAAATCAAAATGGAGCTGAGGAAACCAGTCCAGAGCAGAGTCACTACAAGATTTAGATGGCTTGGAGTAAATGAGACCTGAGGCCACATACTGAATGCTGGGAATGAAGCAGCAATAACTAATTGCTACACAGTCAATGAGCACCAGCCAGCATGCTAAAGGGGTCACAGTGTCACAAAACATAGAGCATGTGATCATGCACAAGCTGGTCAGTTCTTCTTTGCAATTTTTGAATGCTTTGCATTAATCTTCACACTTCCACAATCCTCAGATTGAAGGTACCAATACATCTGGTATCAAGAGATACCAGAAACATTAACTAGAGGTGTTAACCTTCACCAGACTCAGTTCTGAGAAAC
This sequence comes from Corythornis vintsioides, assembly GCA_025447755.1. NCBI lineage: Eukaryota > Metazoa > Chordata > Aves > Coraciiformes > Alcedinidae > Corythornis > Corythornis vintsioides. Next base: position 7,735 of record JAOEGS010016272.1, read on the forward strand.
AGCTAGTGAAACTGCATCCTGAAGCACTCAAGGAGAATTCAAAATAGGCACGTGGGAAGTAGTTCATGGAAATGTACTGGGTTGGAGCACAAAAAGTGTGCCTGAACACCCCCTGGGAATATTATGGCTACATGCTACTTTGCAAGAGAGGCTGCACTCTGCAGAGATGTAGTTCAAAAATCAGCATAACCACAAATTCCTTTGTGTGCTGCCATAGCATCTTATTGTGAAAACATATGTGGATCTGCAGAAACTTATTCCACCTGCCTTGAAGGGACTATGATACACAGTGCAATCTTGTAAAGGCTGACAGTTGTAGAACATCAATAATTCAAAACCTGTGTATGACTCACACTGCCCAACCCATCCCCCTAAGGTTACTTATACTTAATATTCACAGAAGGCACATTGTTATTTTGTCTTCAAAAAAGTAATGAATAACTTATCATCCATTACCCAAGTACCTTTTTTTTTTCACAATTGACTTCATCTAAAAGAATAAGTATGTGTAGGAAACATTGATTTCACAACCTCTTAAAATCTTAGTTCATTGTGGTTGAGCATAAAAGCACTGTTCAGAAACTCTTAGCTTGCAGAAGACTACATTTGGAGGGGTTTGTTTAAAGGGCTTAACATTGTTTTGTAAGCAATATTTACTTCTCTTCCTAAAAAAAAGTAACTTATTTAAAAAAGAAAAAGAAAAAAAGAAAGCAAAAGGCATCTAGATGAAGATTTCCATCTACCTATAAATGAATATTATATATATATATATACAAAACATGCTTCAGACTATGAGATTAATTTAGACTGCTAGAGTTTTGTTATGCCCTGCTTGGTAGAAGAAGGTAAATGCTCAAGCTCACCACCTGGCATCATTTTAAATGTCTCAAATCAGACTGTTTTCTTTTACCTGTTTCAGGAAGAAGTGATCTCTCCATTGCAGGCCTCTTCCATAGGATGAGTTGGAATCTGTCACCAGTCAGCTGCTTTTTTTCTGCTTGTGCATCACGTAGAACTAGGGTGGGAATGGCACCTCTCTGATAGCAGTGCTTGTCATCAGTTACCTCAGAAATAGTGATTTTCACAGATTGGCTCACCTGGTTGGGCCAGAACATACTACTTAGAGATTTTATTTTGGTTTCAAGACAAGAAATTAAGCTTGGATGGTATTAGGCCATTGTTTCACTGTCACCATCAGCCAGAACAAAACCCCCCAAAAGATATCTTGCATTTAATCCCCAGCTGTTCAGTCTTATCCCATACCACTCCCTTCCTTGCATTCAAGATGCCATGGGAAATGAAATTAGTATACTGATCTGGGTTGAAACAAACCTTTCCTTTTTGAGAGGGTGATTAACTTGGACCACTTCCCAAACCAGTTCTCTCTATGGCCTTGAAAACACTTGTTTTAATGTACTCAAGATAAGGATGGTGTGGGAATTGAAGTAAGCATTGAAGGGCAAGGCTGTTTCTCTCACTGCTTTCTGCTAGTATAAAATTATCTCAAAACTAAAGAACTAGTGTCACTGGATGAAACAAGCATCTTATTTCTAGCCTGAATTTGCTTCTCTTCTGACTAAACTATAGGGTAATTTCTATTTTTAGATTTTTTCTACTTAGGTAAAAACCTAAAACCTTTCAACATATTCTATTTTCAACACCTTAGCTTCCCAATATTAACAAGGCAAACCAACTGGCCTTTATCAGTCTAACACACCTATTTCATGGCACAGAGAAGTGCCAGCCTGGGTTTGGGCTGAGCTGACAAGCCCTACATTCTGGAACCCCTTTAATTAGAAAGCCTGAAAAGGACAGAAACTTTCTACTCCTCATTGACATGGAAAAGGTGCCTAAAATGTTTTCAGTGTGTCACCTGAGAAAAATACATCCCTGTGCAGTGAGGGAATGCACATGACATCATCCTGCTCAAAACCTTCTTCTTCCTCAGTGTTGCCCTGATTGAATTTTTTCCCTCTCCTGCTCCTTCTGTGACTTGTCAGTCCTCTACTGACATAACTCCTGCGTCAGCCCCTTGGCTCAGAGCAAGCAGAGCTTTCTTCTAGTCAAACAAGAGTTTATTGAGGATAGTGCTGAAGTAGCCCTAATTGAGTTCAAAATGAAATCTCATCCTCCGGGATATAAACATTCTGCAAAATCATCTCCTAGAAGAGAATGAAGAGCACAACAGCAGAGAGCACCAACACTGAACTCTGAGACCAACAGGTCCAAACACTTTGTCAAGGGCAAGATGCTAGTAAGCTGCTCAAGCTTTTAGGTCTCCCATCAGCCACCTAGAACCAAGCAAAGCTTGTGTTTTGCAGTGATGCTCTGCTGTGGCAAAGAGGGTTGAGACAAGGAAAACATCTAGAGATGTCTGGTGTCTAAGCAAGTTAAATTGAGAACATACCATCAATTTGTGCCCCAGAATGCTTGGAGTTTATTTTCTAAACAACTCTGACCTTAATTCATCTCCTACCATCACTAAAATCTGAAAGTACAGGTAACCAATCACTATAGAGGGAAAATCTAGTTAACAAGTAACTTAAAACTGCAGCAACCATGCCACTTTTAAGTGTGTGTTTCTATGCATATACAATGCATCCATATTTATATACATATATATAAATAAAACCCCTTTTTTCCTACATTGTTATGCTATGGGCCATATTTCTAATAAAACCTATCCCACAAAGCATAGTGAGTTCTTTGCAAAAATCAGCAGTTCAATGTCATATCAGATGCTACTTATGGTTATATTATTTTTTTAAAAAACTTTCCTGCATGGGAGGGTACCAAACACCAGTTTGCTGAATTTAGACATTCAGGTTTGGCTCCCATGAAGGAAAAGTTAAGAGCATGTCACTTGAATTATCAGACTAAAACCTGGCATTATGTGCCACTACAACTTCAACACAAAGCACGTGCATGGCCAGTGCTCTGCTCTGCCTAACTGGTTTTCAAAGCTTCTGAGCACTGCCTGTTCCAGTCTCCTATTGCTTGCTTTGTGTGTGTGGACTCTACAGGCCTATCAGAGGCAGCCTGCAGTGCTAGGGGCAGCATATTTACCATGTTTTAAAAATAACACAACACGTGCCTCCTGCCTTTGCTTGAAAGGTATCTAAGTGCTTTATAAATATGCATGAAGCAATTCCCAGTGGTGTGCCAGAGACCTTCTATAGACTTTGCTGAGGCATGTTCCTGAAAGTGAGCATCTGCAGAGGCAATTCACAATAGAGAAGTATTATTTTTCCCAGTTCACCTTGAGAACTGGTGTAATAAATACTGTAATGGCAGCTCTGACTGTATTTTTTTGGGCACAGTACAACACAGAACAGCACAGGAAAGAAAGGTATTTAGATGCAGCTCCTGAGATATATTAGCTCCTGTGAAGACACAGTTTTCTCCATTGCTTTTTCACATGTGTAATGCCCTCTATTGCTCCTCAAAGTATGCTAAATCCCATTGCTACCTCTGCTGATCAGCAGGGACTTCATGAGAACTTATTCACAACGTGCTGTTGCACAAGCACAGATTATAAATAGAATGTTCAAGCAGTTTGGCACCTACCTGTTCAGCCAGGTCTCTGGGTCTATAGGTAGAAGGTGTTGAAAAGAACATAGCTCTGAATTTGGAGAGCCTAATGTGATCAAATAGCAAAAAAATCTGTTCTGTGACTATGCAGTCAACTGTGTCAGATTGAGAGGAAGAGATCAAAACAAGATTGGGGTGTAAATTTACATTATTTGGAAGTATAAATCAGGCTTTAGACACATTAAGTAGACATTAGGTCTGTAAATACTGACAGAAGCACAATTAATAGACTCTTGGCAGGAGGCTGCCCTTAGGTGGAGGCTCCTGAGGCTGGTAGAAGGAATAGAAAATAACTAAAAAGTGAAGGGAAGTGCTATCAGTCCCCAGTGTCTATTTATAAACAGGGGACTAAACAAATCAGAATAACCTTGAGGCATGAAGTCCTCCCTGATCCTTCTCAGCTGCCCATGTTCCACCTGCAAAGCTGTAAATAATGAAAAGAAGGTTCTGAAACACAACAATAAAGCACTTTCCAGGTATTTTATCAACAAGAGCAGTTTCCAGTGTTTATCATGCAGATAGAACAGCAGAACCATTGTTCAGCCTTAATCTCACTGGTCACTATAAAATTGAAAACAAACCTTATCTCCTCTACCCCTCAACTTGTCTAAGTTAACTGAGCATACCATGGGATTCCTGTATGACACTGTGAGGCAGGAATGAGGGAAGGATGGTTCTGGCTTCTGTCACTGAGACCATGAGAACCCAGGTAGCAACAAACTTCTCCAGTGTTCAATTACTCCAGCCAAAAACTACATGACTTTGTCAATCTTTGCCAAGCCCATATTCATCTGCCCTGACCCAGGCTGGTTTTACATTGCTTCATAAACTCTGCCTCACTGACAAGGCATGCTCCCATTTCAATAACTCTCCAAGCAAAGCTGCAGCCAACACCAGCCTCTGTGCATCACCCCAGTTCATCCAGAAGGCTGAGTCCTGGAGATGAGTATGCTCAGACACCCAGTAGAAATACAGGTGGTAGCACCAAAGCTTACATAAAGCAACAGGGATTACACTGAAGTTGGCTACTTATCTTTAATTCTCACCACCTCCCATGCTGAGTTTGACAGTCTTAGCCAGCTGTAGCTTGTATATACTTTGTGAAAACAGATCTCCATTACTTGCTTGGCTCTACTGATCAAATCTTGTACTGTCCTTATATTCCCTTTGTAGTAATCCATAAACACCCTTCATCTTGCTTTCTGGAGCACTGAAAACACACAAAACAGTCTCTCTGCTCATCTAGCACCACAGCATTCCCAAGCAGCCACCTATAAACTTCTGCTTTGCTTCTGAAGTCGTGGTCTGAAGCACACCTCAGTGCCAAGTTTTCTCAATCTCTCTAATGACTACATGTGCCTGTCAAACTTCAAGATTTGCTAAGTGGGACAAATAGAGGCAATTTATCTTGGAAAAATAGCAAAAGGCATGCCCCTGCCACTATGGCATCCCATTGCAAAATCACAAGCATGGAGACACCAAAGCTTCTCAGCAAAAACCTCTGAACAATTTTTTTAATTTTTTCTTTTAATGTAGTGTGGACAAACCAAAAATTTTCAATATCCCTTTTTTTGGAAATGATTGAACTGATCTAGTCAAGTCTTCCACAACAACAGCAATCTGAAATGGCTACTCGACCCAGGAAATACCTATTCATGGTTCAAGATTAACAAAACCAAGTAAAAAAAAAATGTGTAGGTTTAAACTTTGGACAATGCAGGAGACCCACCTCTGCATATACCTGTGCATGTATATACTTGTGCATGTCATGAGAAAAATTTTTCAGTAACAGGCATCATCCAGCTGTGGCAGCATTTGGAGTTCACTTTGGCATCAAAAATGTCTCCTGGGGTAGCAAAAGAGGTTGGAGTATATCCAGGTTTCACCCCCACTGGCTGTCAGGATGCTTTAACAAGATGTGCACTCAGGGGTATAACATGTATGACATGATGACAATGCCAACAATTTAGAGGTAGCTAGAAGGAAAGGCTGTTTGGAAAAAAAACAGGTTTAACACTCTGATAGGTTTCTTTAAAGTCAGGCAAAATTTAACTTTTTTTTCTTTAGGATGGGAACAGTTTCTGGGGCAGGGGGAATATTTTGTCTTACACCAAACATATCCTGGGCACTACAATGAACAATAGGCCTCTGACAAGCTATCTTAACTGTGTCCATCTGCATCCCAGATGTGAAACACTGGCACAAGTGGAAATTCAACCGAAGCCTCTTTTACTCTTCCAGAATCTACATGATGTCCCACAAACCCAGACATGCAGCCATCACAGCCACATGAGCAATCCCCACTACACTCTTCTTTCCCATTTCCCTTAAGGAATTTGAATGAGGAAAGGTTTATAACTGGAATGACTGGTGTGAGTAGTGAAAACAGAGCCAGGCAGAGACTCTTCCCACTACCCTCCTCCCATGGATTTCACATTTGTCCTTTCTTCATACAGGGTGCTGCTCTCACTATACAGAAGATGACCTAACACTTAGATGTGTGAGTTTTGTTGCACTCCCAGAGATGCCTCCTTCTTCCACTCAGGTGAGACCTCACAGAGCAAAAAGAAAGGGGAAGACTGAGCCTTTTAAGCACACTGACAGATCATGTATCTTACTGCATCCAGTTTAACTGGCAAATCATCCTTAGAAGATAATGGGCTGGCAGCAGGAGGCAGTGGAGCAATCCATGTATGCATATGTTTCAAACTACCACCCGCACTGGAGTCATCATGCATTTAGTTGCTATCACAGTTCTCAGCAGATCTGGACTGGGAAATCCTCTCTTTAGCAGCCCTGTTGTGACAGCAGATTGGTATTTGTGAGAAAAGCTGGCGTTTAGCTTTGGTACTTGCTAAATGTCACAACCCCTAGTGGAAATAGGAAAGTAAACATCCCAGTCAGAGGAAGAGGGGGATTCAACTAGAATTACACCCTTCAAACTCGTACCTCTGTTGAAGAAAGAGCTTGCATGCTTTCCAAAGATTCCCATGCATTCACTCTCAGATCTCCCTCATCTCTCCAGTTGTGCACTGTATGAATTTATAGGTCTGTTTCCTTCCTATTTATCTTGTTTAGCACCTCATTTCTAAGGGGCAACTTCAACCGTGCATAACACAGAAGCTGCTAGTAAGTCACTAGGATAGACAGGCTTGTTTTCCACACTGAAGTGTGTGTAGTCAGAAAGAAATGAAGCATCTAAAAATAATGCCCTTAACACTCTACATGCAGCTGCTTTTCTCCAATTTTCCACTGGCCTGCTGCTGTATGCTGATGACAGTGTAAGAGGAGATCAGAGAGCCAGCTCAGTACTTTTCCATGGAAGGATGAAATCTCTAAGAATAACAATTTATCAGAAGAGCTGTGTCTGTTTGACCTGGCTCATTTTCAGAGATTAGAAACCAAATAACTCACCATGTATTGTGTTGACTTTGTGGGCTTTTCTTTATCTAAGAAGTGATTTTCATGTTTCATCAGTCCTCAGTGTGGGGGGAAGGAATGCACATCTGTCTTACAAAGTGGATCAGTGAGAGGATAATAACAAATAATGATAACTTGCCCACGTGGAGTGCCTTTCATCTTGAAGGATCCCAGAAATGCTGTAGTTTGTGGTGCTGTCCTGCACTGCACTGCTGAAGTCACTGCTCATTTCAGTGAGAGCAGGGCAGTATCACTGCAGCATTGCAGGTAGCCAGCTAGGGTGCAGAGAGCTCTCTAAATATTGCTGGAGAAAGAAATGTTTTTGAACTGACAAGTCATATGCTAGTAGAATTTTCTCCCTCCTGCTTTCCTGGGACAGAAAGACCACCAGGTCTTTCACACTGACAGATGAGTAGGTGAGTTGAAGGTAGCTAAATTTACAGTCCTGTTGTGACAGAAGAGGGGGTCATGAAAAAGAGCTTAAAAAAAAAACCAACTCATCATGACAGTAACTCACATGCTTATTATCATGATCTCATATATAGAAACTGATCACTGGCTACACCTGTCCTAGTAGACTGCACCATGGCAAGGCACACACACTAACTCTGAGGTCAGCTATCACAGACTGGCCACATCTGTGCTATTAAACTCTCTTAGCCTACAAATCAGGGTAGACACATTCAAACTGCCTGTTAGAAATGATTCTTGCACTCAGGGACCTGGCTCCTGACCTAGTTACTCCTGCACTGGCAGGGGGGGTTGGACTCGATGATCTCCAGAGGTCCCTTCCAACCCCTAACATTCTGTGATTCTATGATTTTACTAAGATAGAAATAACTAGTAGCTTCAATGAAGTAGGATCCTCTTTGGTGCTGAATTGGCCTATATCCAAAGATGTGGATGCACACATACTCAGAGCCAGTCTGGAAAATGCTTAAACTCCTTGCAAGTTTTACTGAGCAAAGCCTACTTCCATGCAAAGACAATAGGGTGGACATGAAGTGGCCAAGAATGTTTGAGATTACACTAATGAGATGAAAAAGCAAAATCCATACACTAGCAAGAGTTCAGATTCCATTATTGGTTACCTCCATGCACTCAAAAGCATTTGTCTTTGCTGTCTGCTCTTTTCTTCCTTCACACCTTATAGAAAACACTTAAGTTAATGAGATGTACATTCCAGATCTTTCCCAACTTGAGCCCTGACTGCTCTGATGACTCAGAAATGCCAGGTGCAACTTCAAATCAACAGCTTCATTAAGTTATTATGGTAGTATCTCCAAAATAGATCTCAAGGATACACATATTAAAAACATAACAGCAAATTATGAAGATATGAACACATTGCTTGAGCCCCTGGAGAAACTGTGCAGATTCTCAATAGAGAACTGAAATAAAACTACCTCAATTCAATACCAGAGAATGATACTGGATTCCTGCAGAGGAGGCTTGCTGAAGTCATTAGCCAACTTAAGGGGCAGAGGGAAGTTCTTTCCCATCTCAGTGGACATCTGTCAAACAAAATGAGATACATTTTCAAGGACTATGCCAAATTTAGAAGCTGTGTACTCCTGTCTGCCTGTCATGACCACTCTGGAGGTCATGCAAAAAGAAATAGTTCTCACAGCACAAAACCAAGTGAAGTGGATTGCATAGCAAGCTACTCTTTCAAGTATAACACAAGCTTCTCCATTCCCTCCAGGAAAATCCTGTCTACGTGCTATGATGCCACATCCCATCTCCAGTGCTAAATTTGTCCAACACACAACATCTGGGAGATACTCACATGCACACAAAGAGCCCTGTCCTGCAACACAGAGGGAGGAGCCCCGTGGAACCACACTTGCTCTGAATGTTTGCCAGGCAAAATAGCACTGGATACTATATATAAAAAGGTGCAATTTAGAAGCCTAAATCTTTTCCTGAAGGCAATGGCAAAATTGCCACCATCTGCTGCAACTGCTAATCCTTCAGGAGACCCTCAGAAGAAGCAGCAGTGAGGCTCTGTCATACCATTGGCAGCAGAAGCTCAACAACATGATGGCAATTCATGCAGCAGGTGGCCAACATCATACACACACAGCTGCTGAAAATGCCTAGAGAGGCAAAGCCCAGTGAGAGTTACAGATAAATTTAGCCCTTTGAAAAATACTTATGGTTCATATCATAGTCTGAAGTTATGAGCTGGACAGCAGTAAAATCCATTGTCATTAAGGATACAGCTCTTTTCTCATCTAGAAGTCTCTTTCCAGATGTTTTTGTGATATTTTTAATGTGAATATTCTTTCCAATAATCTAAGAATCCAAATAAACTCACAAAAACTCAAAATATGATACTGGGGTGCATTCCATATGCTGCTGCAGCATCCCCAGAAGCCTCAACCACTCACCATGCTGTGCCTGTACACAAGTCTTAGGCCCACTCTGAGTGCAGCATTGTCAAGTTGTACTCAGACATGAATCAGGGTTGCATTTAAGAATAGCTGAGCAGACCAAGATTGCTCAAGTCAGTCCAATAATACTCCCTCTTTTTTTTCCAGAAACATCTATCAGACAGCAGTTTCATATTTTTTTTTCTGTTAGCCTCTGTTCAGCCAATACACAGACTGTGTTTAGCTAGAGATGTCATTCACATAGCACAGCACAAACCCTGATTGTCTTCAGGAATTTGGAGATTAAAATTACCTGAAGAGTTAAGGCTAACTCTCTTGCCTCTTGTCATTGTGTTGTTCTTTTGGCCTCAACAGGGTCCACTCCCTACATCCCAGCCTGAAGCCCAGTGAAGCCAAAGTAAAATTTTTGAAGTCTTTGCTCCAGAACAGATATAAAATGATCTAAACCAGATTAAAAGTGAGCAAACTGGAGGGTTTGAAACTAGTGATTCTTAGAACATTTGGAGTTGACTATTATTTTGTGCCATTTTTAAATTAGGCTAGGAAAAATAAATCTATTTTATGATCAACTTATATTTATTTTGTTCTTTCATGTTCTAGCATGTTATAATGAATGTGTGCTGTCCTGGAGGCAATTCTGTTTCAAGTGAGTCTACTTTATAAATCATGGTTTCTGAGAGAGAACTAGAAAAGAGATTAACTTTGATGTCCTGTAGCCCAAAGCAGAATTGTTCATGAGATACACTCTACTACAAAGAAAGGAGCCTTCTGGGTATCAGTAAACTATGTATAAAAATAAAACTTTTTAACATACAGTGAAAATGTTGTTGATTGTAGAAATAGTCCCACAGTTCATGATGTCAGTCTGAGGACACATGACCACCACAAGGACACTGCATGATAAGGTCTCCATGGAGCTGCATTTACAGAATTATACATCACTCTTGTTCCTATCTTTTCAGGAAGCTGAGTTCCCCAAGTAGTAAACAGTCTACACTTAACTAGCTCAAAGGTCAATGTTCAGGAGGATGGGGGAAAAAAAGGAATTCTCCTGTTGCAGGACTTTCTCCCAGCTGTGCTATTCTAAAGGCTGGTAGAGCAAGAACACTCCCACCCTCCAGCACAGATAGCAGACCCTCCTGAAACAGAAAACAGAACACTGTCTCCTCCATTGCTATCCAACTGCAGAACAGGGAAAATTATTACATCTCCCCACACCTCCATGTAACACTCTGTCAGCTTTGGTTTTCCAGGCTGTGTGCTTGTTCAGCCAGGGACTTTCTTCTCCAAGGTGTTTGTACAATGTGTGGCAGACTAGGATTTCTAGACACCCTCACAACAGAGAAATCTATAAGAATCAAAGTGCCCAAAACCTGCCAGGGCAGCTGCTGGGGCTGCATCCAGGAGACACAGTTGCATAATATCTTCATGTTGAAGTGTTATGACTTGAAATTTCCATTCAGAGCACATTAGGCACTACTTGGGGTGGGAACAAGAAGTTCCAAGTTAGACTACACTTGGAAGCTCCTAAGTAGGACACTGAGCTAAGTCTAAATTTTCACTCTTTGAGCTCATGACTTGTCAGTACTGGCCTTCTTACTCCAAATTTTTCTTTCATCTTAGTTCTCACCTGGAACAGGGGTCATCTGTAGCCACGAGGTTCCTTTTTCACATCTGCACTTACCAGCCTCTGCTTTCAGGTAGAGTACATTTGAATGTTGCAATAGAGAATGATGCTGTTTGTCCACATTTATCTTTCCCAGTATCCATCCACAATCCTCAGATTTTACACACCTGCAAAGACCTCTCTTCACATCTCTCAGAAAAAGAAGGTTGTGAAAGGTTTAAAGTTTCTTACCACTCTAAAAGCACCAAAACACTCTTTCCTCTGGGCTGTTCAAGCGCTGTCAGCAAAATCCTTCCTCACCTCCCTGTTCCTTTAGTCCTGATTCAAACAAGGAAGAGGGTCAGCAGCACACAGCTTATTTAGCCTGGTGGTACAGTGAGATGTGACAAAATGACTACTCAGGCATGGCCTATAGCCCTGGTTTTTCTCTTGCCTTAGTTGTTTAACACATAAGAATATGTGAAAATAATCTCATTTCTTAATTAGTCAGTAGAAAGATGATTTCGTTCAAATCTATACTCCTGAGCAAGAGGTATTTTCCATTAAAGACAATCTAGTGGAGAAGGCTGAGATCCTTTTGCCTTTTTTTTTTTTTCCAAAGCCTATGACATTCATTTACAGGACTATTATCCTTAAAGTAAATACTTGAGTGATTTTTCCTCTACCCTCACCAGACACAGCAGTGCCAGAGTCTGGCAATCATGTGCAACTCTGCAATAACAAACTGGCAAATTCACGATGGAAGTAAAACCATTTCAATTAGGAATCAGATTTCATTTTTAGCATCCAAGGACTTATTTAACCAAAAACCAAAGAAACCATTTTCCTCTAAACTAGGAATCTGCTTACTAAAAAAGAAGTAGCATAGGGGCAGTATAAGATACCATTTGTTGCAGAAAACTTGCTGGAATAGTCCACTCTTATCCTTGCATTGTTGTTGCTTACAAAACAAAAAAACTAAAACCAGAAAGAGATAAAACTTTAGAGATTAATTTGTTCAAACACCAGTTTCATCTGTGCTTGTACAACTTCGGTGAGGTCAATGGATAGCTCAAGGACATGATGTAGAGTAGGATTTAGACTATCCAGCATAGTGATAATCTCCTAAAGGCCTGACTTGTACACACCTCACTGGTAGTACAATTTTCTGGACTACAGCACCATTATAGGAAGGAAAGGCAGGAATAAACATGGAGGTTCATCTGTCTTATAGCAAATAGATATACTAGTCTCAAAGAAAGAAAAGAATGGCTTTGTTGAAGATCAGGCTGAAAAAAAATAAAATAGAGATGTAAAAAAATGTCACCAATTTTAGGAAGTTGCTACAGACCACTTAAAAAGGGAGTGGAAGAGGAGATTTGTCTTGAGCAAATATCAGAAGAACCTGAAGATAATATCCAATGGTACATAGGCATCTCTTGGACAAACAATTCAGTGGGACAAGTGCCTACAAGATGCTGAGTATAGCTTTTTATTTTAGGTGGAGGAACATGCTCAGGCTTGACTTTGACTTTTGTCCAATTTCAATTGATTGGCACGTCTGACAAATTAGGAGTTAATTTGAATGAAGTGACAGATTTCAGTACTCTATGAAAAAGGAAGCATGAGAGCAGCAGGAAAGGAATAATAGACCTCGGAAGATCAGACTTCACTAGCTAAGCAAGTGGCTGGTAGAGTCTTCTAGGAAGATAATTGAGGATGGCTGTGAGTTAGTGAAGAATATTATATGGAATGTGAAGTTTCAAAAGAATGGTTTTGATGCAACCTCTGAGCCTGGAATGCTAAGTTACTCAGTGACCAGAATACCAAAAAGGGCTTGTGCAAATAATGAAATCAAAATCACGTAACTAAGAATGAGTGAAGTGGAACAGATAAAGCACATGGGAATATGAATGTCAAGTGACAAAGGATATGAAGGCAATAAGAAATAATTTAGAAGAGTAAAAGTAGTGCTTTTCAAAGCAGGAACGGAGAAGAGCCCACAGAGATGTAAAGCATATGATAAAATACTTCTTTATTCACAAAAAGAAGTTAACAATAACTTAGTATTAACAAGGAAATAGTGAAGTATTTCACAGTGTAGAAAACATGGGTTAAAAATATTTTAATAAATTAAGGTTGTTCAAACCACCAGTGTCTGAGGAAATCCTCCCTTGCATTATAAGGAGCAAGCTACAGTAATTTGTGAGCCTTGAGTGATGGCCTTGAATGGATGGTAGACAGAGAACCCAGTACTTTTCTTTAAAATGGATGGGGGAATTACATTCTTATGATCAAAACAGAGATCCCTGAAAACCAGAAACTCTTATTTGTAGGAAGTTTTAGAGGGACTGGGGAGTTCTCAGGCCCTGGTGGAAGATAACACTGATACTGACCTTTGAGAAAGCTTTAATGGGACTGGAGTTCTCAGGCTCTGGTTGAGGAGAACTGACTCTGAGTAGCTTGTTATGAGAAAGGTGCTGGGCTGAGAGATAAGGGGAAGTTGAACAAAATAATGAGAATAAGCCAGTGATGAGAGAATGCAGGTGCTTTGCTGATGTTGTTAGATACCAGGCACTATAACGTATAACTATAATGTTGGAAAAAGGAGGAGACAGCAAAATGTAGCCTACAGAAAAAAAGACACACTTGCTTTGCCTGCTGTGCTGAACAGATAAAAGATGGCTGGGAAAAAAAATTAAATAGCTTTGGCTTCAGGCTTCAGCTGAGGGCTTTGGCTTTTTGGGCGCCAGCTGGTAGTGTCAGCTTTGGCTTTTCCTTCGTCGTTTGGCTTGGGCCTTTTAGGTTCGGCCTGAGCTTCAGCCTCAGGTTTGGCTTTTCCACCCTGAACTCATCTATTATTGTGCCCAGCTGAACTTTGATACTTATTCAATAAAATCACCATTTTTCAAATACCTAGAAGATGATAACAGAGAGTTACACTGTGTTGGTCAGGAACAAATTGTGCCAAACAAATTTCCCTCCTGAGAAAAGACAACAGACTTATGTCTTATGTTGATATGATGGTACAAGGCCACTGGGTACTAACTTACATTTTTTTCAACAAAGATGGTGTGGTCTAGGTCTAACTCTGGCTCTGTTGGATGGTGCTTCTCAAACAGGACAGAATGAAGCACCAGGCCCTTGGAAACCTTTCCATGAGGGCACTGTCTGCTGCGAGACACAATGCTGAGGCAAAACTTGCTGAGAGGTGCTGCCTGAAGTCCACAGTTCTCCTCTGACTTCATGGAAATAGGTTTTTAATTGAAACACAGCAGAGGTAATGGCAAAGGAGAAGCCAAGATGTTGGCCCTGCATACTACAGGGACTAGGATTTCCAGCCCTAGAACTATCCACCACCCAGCAGATTTGGGCTGAGTATTCCTCTGCTTAATGAAGGAGAGCATAAGGTGGAGTACAGCTAATTAGAATATAATTATGCATACAGTCCCTGTTTTAGGACATGGAGAAGATTAAAAGATCTCACAAGATGCTGTTCAGCTCAATATTTCTGTGTTTTGGTTTTTTGCCCTTCAGTGTCACAGAACCATTCTGACTTTCTGTAACAAAGGAGCTTCTTTATCATCCATGCCAACTGAGGGATGTCTGTGTTCCTCTTCATTTTGCATTGTCTCAGGTTACTCTCAGCAACAGACAATAGCCAGGTAAACAGTTGAGTTAGAAGACAGGCAGTTTTTTAGATCCTTACACAGCTTTTCTTCTACAGTAGGTGAGCTGGTAACTAGTGAAAAGGGGCTCAAAGAGTAGAGGAGAAAGCACAAAGGAGAGATCCTGATTATCCCAAGAGAAGCATGGGTCTCTACAAGGAAAGAGAGAAATGACAATTCTGCAGGAGGAGGATGCCTTGTGAGACACAAAAATGCCAGAAATGATAGAGAATTTGAGAGGATGGGTATGGAAATACAGCCAGCAGACACACATTGCCAGGGAGGGAGTATTTTTGGAAAGCTCATTTAGCTATTCACACAGTCTTTTCCTTCTATTTCTGTCATACACAGAAAAACACAAATGGTGCACACACAGAACAATTGCATCCAAAGACCTGAGGATAACAAATACACACAGCTAATCTTACATATCACAGTGTTCTCAGAAAGTGTCGTTATATTCTTTATCTAATCTGGTTTTGGTCAGAGGGTGATACCAACATAGGATATCTTAAAGCATCAAACTTGAAAGCTGGTCTCCCTGGGCATACCATATGGTTAAGAGATAGAGAGAGGTTCCTCCAAGAGGAAATTAAGAGCAAGAGCCTGATCTGTATGTCCAGAATCATGCTGTGTAGCAGGCTTTCTCTCTGGATTACACAGACAGCCTAGGAGCCAGCCTTCTGAATTAGATACCTAAAATTAGTGCAAGTATGAACGAATAAGTTTCAACAGAAAAAACTGATTGCTTTCCAAAAACACTTAGAAGTTCAGGTCATTTTTATGTATAAAACATACTTGCTAAATATTTTAATTCATTTACAGTCCTCCATAGATTTTTTCAACCTTTCACTACAAAACTGAAACCCCTTCACAAACTATTTTCCAGTTTTCTACAATCAAAAAATACAACCCCAAAAATTCAGCCAGTCAGATGACAACTAGTCAGTTTGTTTAAGTTTAGATTGCCAGACACAGAAAGATTTTTTAGCTCAGTTTTTTCTAATGGAAGTCATGAAAATGTAATTAAAACCAGATATTTTTACCAAAGAAATTTCCATTTTGGATAGCATTACAGTCTTCATTTAAAAAGCCATTTCAAGTTTAAAATTCCACTGAAAAGGCATTCTAAAGAGGATTCTACTGCAGGCGGTTGTGCACTATAAATATCTAGACTGGACAGGAGAGAAAGTAGATGCTTTGATTTGGCAATGTAACTAAACATGAGCAATTCTGACCATACAAGTAGTTCTGCTAAGAACACACACTGTAGGGCATTGTAGTAGTTAAACTAGATAATCAAACATAGGCACAAACATCTGCATTTGCCATACTTGGAAACTGCCAGTTATTGTGTTTAAAATGCTGGTTTGGCTTTCAGGCCAGCTCATCTGGTGGTCAGTTACTTGTTTAAGATGCTAAGTGTTCTCTAAAACCTGAGAAAAGGACAATCATAGATATATGCTGTCACTAAGTGACACACTTGCTCAAGACAGACTAATCTGCTGAATGAATGAGGAGCCTTCTGTAGAAAACACAAATTTAATTTGTTAGACAGACAAACACAGCTCGTGTTTGGAGAGTATTAAGAAGGTAGATTAATTGCTTTGCAATGGGAATTAGTAACCAATTCATTAGTGGAAAAATAATTTTCTTGTCAAGAAGAGCAACTAAATTAAGATAATTCACATCACTTTCATTAGTAAATATGTTTGTCAGGAGGAATAGAGATGATTTTGCAGCAAGTAAGAACATCATGTTCATATAAAGAAACAAAGTTTCAGCAATTCTAACTTTAGTTTTGGAATAATAAAAACTGAATAGCTACTTAGTTAAATATATTCTGTAGACTTAGTCACATCATTCTGTGTTCTGCTGCATTTCAAATGGACTATGACTACCTCAGGCAGAAAGGCCAGTCTATATCTGGATTAATGAGTAAAACAAAAAAGAAAATATTTCAGAGATGGTCTTCACTACTTTTTAATGTCAGTACACAGGCTTGAGGGTTCTGCTGATAATGTGCATTACCATTCCCTCTATGACAGATGCATTCTCATTTATTTGTAGTGGATAGTATCATGCCCATCCAGTTAAGACATAGCCAAGGCTGTAGATGTATAAGAAGCTAAGGTATCCTGAAGACCCACAAGTCAATATTAAGTTAGTGAGAGACTTTTCCTTCTCTAAATGAGGTTACCAACATAGTGCCTACCTACGAAGGTACCTGGCCATATAGCACCCAACACTGCAACAGCTCCATGGTTGGGTGCTGGACTCTGCAGCAGGATTCCCAGCACTGAGCTAGGCAGCCACGCTCATTATAGGGTGCCTAGGGATCTGTCCATACAAAGAGATTCAAAAGAGGACATTCAATGGACAACAGATGCTTCAAATGGCTCAGAGGAGTGCCAAGGACATACACTTAAATCCCACTTTCAAATAAGGCTCAGCTGCCTTCTTCTGGGCTCTATGAAGTACTTGCCTCCATGACACTCCACTCTCTGAACCCTCCTCTGACCTGAAGCACCTCAGCATTTTCTTTCAGAAAGAGCAGGGCTAAGCCCCTCCTGTCTTGCATGAGGTTGAGAAAAGTTGAGAAAAGCAAAGCCACGTTCAGAAATGGATTGGATTGCTTGCCCTCACTTTTACTTAGAGAGGCACAAAAGATAACCAGAGGATTAGACAGTTTATGGTTAAAAGCTCCAATGCCCTGCCAACACTGGTCCTCCCACTGTTGCTGTCTGCCAGCAGTCTAATGATGGGAGATTTCCTCAAGTATGCTACTGTAGACACTACTGCAGTGTAAATAGTTGGGTTGCTTCTCCCCTGGGAAAGCAAGCCATGCCAAAAACTGTCAAATGGCAGCAGCAGCAACCAAGGTGGACTGCTCTCCATTCCTTCTTGTTAACAACAGTGATGAGCAAGAAGCAGAGGATTAAACAGGTCTGTTACATGGCTCACGTTGTTGTAAGCAAACAATTTCCTCTCATTTAAAATAGCTGAAACAACCAAAAAGGAAAACAAAATAAATCCAAAGAACTGCATTAACATAATACAAGCACCTCACACTTAAAAATCATGCATAAGTACATGATTATTCCAGCAACCACAAGAACAGAGGAGAAATAGTTTTGGGTAGCCAAGTTATTTTAGCTAAACTATTACTTTTCTGTTCCCTCTACTCTTCAGCTTCTCCAGGAGCTGTAGCAATCCTAAAGGGATAGAATGAGACTGAGAACAGGAAAAGGGCTTAAGGGGCAGATGGACACTCATCTACCTTCAAATCAGCCTCCTAGGATAAAGACCCTTTCATAGCATTGATTGAAGTTTCAGCTCTTCTCACATGTAAGCTTGTCTTGAGTAGAAACTTCTCCCTGCTCTGTTTTACAAAGCAGCAGCACTGCCTTTCCATGTAGCAGTCTTGAAGAGTGCCAGATTAAACATCCTAGAAGCTGGAGTCACCCATGGAACCACAGACCAAAACCACCTCTGGCTCAGATTTCTCTTAAATTTCTGTCTTCACATGAACTCCTCAGCACATAAGTGAATATTTGGTGATGCACTCACTATTAGACAGGCACTAATGATTTCTTTGCCATTTAAGAAAGACTCTGCTTACAGATGCAACAGAAGATAAATTACTTCATTTTTATTTCCAAGAAGGCTCCTTTATACAACTTGAGTAGTCTAATAGGGGCTTAAGTATAGTTTACATCATCTAGTTTCCACCAGATGACACAGACACATTAAAATACACAAGAAGAAGGTCTCCTATTTTTTCATGTGCACAAGAAAATTATTACTGTTATGTTTGTTTGCAGTAAATGTGAAGGATTATAATGTAAATTATAAGACATGGCAGTAGGAAAATACTTAGGAAAGATGTAGATGTAGGAAATCCATTGTTTGCAGTGATTCTACTAAGTTCAAAACCAGACCTAGCAATTAATTTGCTTTGATAGAATCATGTTTTTCATTACACTGTTCCACATATTTAATTATGTACTAATCCACCTCCAAGAAATCAGAGTGAGCTAAACTAGAGAACCATTACCTAAAAACATGACTAGGAGCCAAGCATTTGAAATTCACTTATTGATACAAAACATAAGGCAGACTTCCAACACAAGCAGTCCCTCGGGTTTAATCTTAAGATCTATAATGAAAAATCTCTTCTCTTTACTACTGTGATCTTTCATCTCTTCCCAGGAGGGAGAAAACATCTTCCCAAACCCTCCCTTGTGGTCATAATTTAAAAAGGGAGTCTTTCTGTTAGGCTAATGAAATTACTGAAGTAAAGTTCATATCTGACAAAGACCAACTACTGAACTACAGCATTGTACTGATTCCCAGCAACATACTCTGGGCAAATCACTTCACCAGCATCACTGAAAATGGTTACTGATAATGGTACTGGTTAGTTTTCATGCAAGTGCAGTGTGTCACTAGCTCAGGAGTTAAAATTCATATAGTCACTGCAGTTGTAGTGACTGAAGACAGTTGTTCTTCACCTGGAACTTAATACATGCCATTGACCAAATCAGGGCTGGGAGTCTCATTAGGAAATTGGCACTTTCAGAGAAGGAGAAGACCTTTCTCTAGCAGGCATGATGGAGTGGATTTTGGTTTGTCTGCTTATCTCAAGCAATGGAGAGGGCGGGTTGCTGGAGTAAGGCTACACTGACACTGCAGGCTTGCACTGAGCCATCTAAGAAGGTCAGGATGGTGAGGAGATGTGACTTCCAACTATACAACTTGAATTGCTGGAAGCCCAACTCTTAGACTAATTACCCTGGAAAAACTGGGCTTCTCTCAGGATTGTTAGTTTCCCTGGGTAAGGGAAAGCATCTTGCTTCTGCAATACCTAGCACAGTTACTACCAGTCATATTTAGATTACAACTTGCAAATGTGTGTGCCATCAGGACAACATTTTGTCCTGAAACCTCTCTGAGCCCAGCAAGTGTTGCCCTAGGCCACCAGCCAACCAGGAAAATGGCCAGTTTATGACATTAGCTTCTTTAGCAAACTCAAAGGCAGTGCTCACCAGTGGCTTGAGACCACAAGGGAACCAAGAGGTAAGGGTTTAAGAGTGGAAGTGGGAAAGAGGCTGTCAAACTTCAAGCTTCCAAGAGACCTATAGAGGTCATTCATTGAATATTGTATGACTGTAGTTGGCAAAACAGAGCATGACTTGTGGATATATTCATGCTACAACTCTGTGCTATTACAACTTGAAAAACTGATGAATAAAGTTGCAACACAGACAACAAGATAAAGACACAAGACAGACACTGCTGAGAAGATGGAACTGTCACAGTTCCACCATGTCCTGTCACCTGAAGTTCAGCAATGTGAAAATTCTTCTAAATAATAAATTTTTTTAGAGCACCTTGGTGATTCAGGTTCCTGAGCCATTTACACAAAAGATGTGTAAATGTAACAATTGGTTATTGCAGTGCTCAAGGTTATGGAGTTGGTACTTGCTGGAATTTGAGGCAATGATCTCTGCTTTTAGCTTAGGTAGCAAGCACTGCTTCTATAGAGCTAAGGTTAACCCTTGGTGCCCAAATAGCAATAAATTCTGGACCTTAAGATCCCAAGTTTCTCCAAAGTCAACACAACTGTGATTCCTACATACTCTCTGAAGATGGTTATTAGAGTCCAGGGTCTTTTGAGGTGAAATTCTTTGAACTGAAAT
This sequence comes from Corythornis vintsioides, assembly GCA_025447755.1. Classification (NCBI taxonomy): domain Eukaryota; kingdom Metazoa; phylum Chordata; class Aves; order Coraciiformes; family Alcedinidae; genus Corythornis; species Corythornis vintsioides. The sequence goes on from JAOEGS010016272.1 coordinate 28,118, forward strand.
GAAAATATTTATCCCATGATAAACATCTGGATTTCCCCTCTGATCAGTGTATACCTCCAGGGTGATCTGCAGATATTCCTCCCCATTCTAACCCATTTTTGAAGGAATGATTCGTAATTCTGTTTTGCTTCCACTTTATAACAAAGATAAGCACATAGCTCATAAATGTTTGCAGAGCTGCTGAGCAGCAGCTGGGAGGCTCAAGAGACTTAAAAAGAAATTTATTTTTTAACAGGATCATCTGAACTAAGATACAGTCAGACCTCTCAGCCCACAACTGTCAAATTAGACAGATCTGATAAATACACCAAGGTAGAGCCTGACAGAATGGCAATGGGATTCAGAAAGTGACACTTAGCTGCATCTGGTTCTGGGCTGTCTGGCAATCTGTCAAAGAAAGAACCAGAGTGTTTTCTCTGAGATGCCTGCATTTGCTGATAGACCAGATATAGGAAAGAGAGGCGTCAAAGAGCAAGGAAGGCCAAAATACCCCCATCCACAGCCACACACACATTTGGAATGCAGCTCAGCAGGGAGGTTCCCAAAATCATTGTTGGAAGAACAAAGGCAAGTTTTAGATGACAGACATTTCAAACAACAGAAAAGTTTGAGGAGACCAATAAGAATAACAATTGGAATGGGAAAGGATTAAGTGGCCAACAGAAAACAACAAAAGGAAAATTAACATCTTTTCAAAAATCACAAAGCAACTTCAAAAGCAGGGTAAGAACAATGAAAACCCCAAATTATGCACAGTTTAACAGCAAAGCTCACAAATAAATTGATTCCTGCAGAGCAAGGGTGTGGGGAGATCTTCTAAATTTACCAAATTCCAAACAGGATTAAAATATAATGAAAAAAAAGACTCACACACATAGCCTGGTAGACAGCCAGTACCACTCAGTGACATGATTTTTGAAGGCCAAATTCTAAAATGCTAATAGTTTTGCAAAGAGGAAAGCCAGAAAATTAAATGAGATTAGCAAAATCCAAGTGGGGTTAGTAGCAACTGCCAAGTAGTGACCCAGCACAATGTGTCTATGATAACACTTTGCTTTTATGTGCCCACCCATCACCTACCCAAATTTTAAAAATTTGGGATGAATGTTTGTATGACAAGTACTAAACTCAGGTGGATTTCTGTCTGTTTTTGTTTGGTTTTGAAACGTTCAACCAAAATATTGTGCTGTTTCCCATTATGAGATTTGGAGTTGACAGTTCATCTCACCACTTAAAAAATTAATGGACTTTCCTTTGAAGAGTTTTACTACTTCTGTATCATTGGAGGGGATGGTAAAATTTAGCAGATTCTAAAAAGGATCTTATTGAAGAAAAAAAAAAGAGAATAGTGAGATTCAAAGACAGTGTGAGAGAAATTGTGATGGAGAGGTGGAGGAGAGGACTGGGGGACATCAGGAAAGGAGGTCTTTGGATTAGGAGAAGACCATGTGGGAAGAGGGAGCTGGGATCACAAGGCAAAGAGCATGTGACTGGCAGCCACAAGGAGAGGTAGAGAGGATAGATCTGGTCCTGATAAGGACAGGAGCTGAAGTCATGGAAGAAAAAAAAAGAGAAATAGAGACACAAAAGTGGGTGTGTTGCTTAGAGGTGAGGAAACAGTGGCAGCAAATGACTGGAGAGAGACTTTAGGTGGTGGAGCAGTTGGGGAATTTGTCAAGTGAAGAGTGAGGAGATTGAGTTAAGCCCTTTGAGAAGAGACTGGGACAGGAAAGGAGGATGGGTCAGCAAGGAGAGGACCCAAGGAAGGACAATAGAAAAATGGGGAACACAAAGCAGCAGCAAAGGGCTGACATGGAGCTGAGCACTGAGCAGAACTGACTGTGCTTGCAGCCCACCTTGCAACTTCACCTGTGAGACATACTGCTGCTGGTCCAGACTGGGAATAATAGCAGCTGCCTACCACTCTTTGGTAGTGCAAGTGCCTGTATATACTGTAAAGAATCCCTGCATAGCTAAATATCCCAGCTTTAGCATTCAGAGGGCTGGACACAGGATTGTTTTCCTTATTTTTTTCCAAGTAACAGAGGAATTTGCATGCAAAATAACTGTATTCAAAACTCAAGCAGTCCAGGACCCATTGTTGTAGAACCCTCATTTACCTTTACCATATCTACATGCTCAGATAACAGCTTTTAACATCACAATCACATGCCATTTTTCTTTCATAATCCCCATATGGAACGTGACACACTCTCTTAACAAACACCTATTCACTAGTTTGTTTTCCCACAACCATTCAACGTTGGCAAATACTATTTACAGCACACAATTCAAATTGCCTCTGAAGAAAGTCATTATCTCACAGTAAATTTACTTCAGCCTATATCCTTAAATATATCCTTACTCACTTCCTTAATTATTTCCTTTTCTGTGGCATTCACAGTGGTAGCATTTCCAAGGTCTAAAGAAGTTTCTTCAGGAAGAAGAATGCAGACTGATGTTTAAACAGAGTTTTAAATAATTAGGACCAGCACTGCTGGGAGTGTCTGGTATATTGGCCTACATATTTGTCTGTATTTGAATAAACACCTTTGAAAATCTGTGCTTGCACAACATCAATTCATTTATTTTCACAACACTTCCCGGAGGGCAGGGCAGACAATATTATTCCCTCGTTAGGAAACTGAAGAAATGAAAGTGTCTGGTCAGAGTGGGTGCCCAGTTCAAAAGGGGCAGGAATTGCTTTCTGTAGCACGCTGTTGGCAGCAGTTCTGCTCGTGCCTCAAATGAGCCTCTAGACTCACAAGGAATTTCTCCAGGCAGCAGCCTCCTCTGGTACACCGTGATTCATCTCTGGAGGAATAATCCTACCCTACAGACTGCATCCTGTTCAAAACCTTTTGTAATCCCACCACATATTTGACAAGATAGGCATGTCAAGGTAGCACAAGCAGCAGCAAATCCAGCCTCACCTACTGTCTGAGTGAACAGAAGCCTGTGTGCTTTATTCAACTTTAATCAGTGTTTCTTTCAGAGATGAGCACCTTAGAGTCTGGACAGGGTACAAAGATCCCAGAGAAGCTGATTCCATTAACAGCTACACCACCAGCCTGCAGGTCAATCACAGCTAGGTCTTCTAATTCCTGAGGTTTCCCTTTCTTCTTCCATAAAATAAGGGCATTATTATGGAATAAAATAATCATCATATGAAAGTTGGGCCTTATTACTGTCATTGCACATAGCAGGTTGGATGTGTAATGCATCCCTATATGTGTTTTAAGTGGCTACTGAGCTGCTGGGGATGACACAAAGGCTAAACAAAGCACTGCTCTGGCAAATCCCAGATTCAGACCTTCAAGCAGCTCACCATCATGATTCCATGCACTGAGAACACAGATATATTTGAGTTTATGCCTTAATCCCAAACTGAGTATAACTACCACATTATAAAGATGAAAGGATTGAGTTAGAACAGCAACAACTGATGGAAGGGCATAAAACAATGCAAGAAAAAAATCAGTGGATCACACTCACTATACCAGATTTGCTACTAATTCACTCCTAACCCAAAATTTACACCATCACTGAGATTCCCCATGACCTGTTCACAGTCATCAGAGAACAGTCACAGTCATCAGCATGCATAACAGATCTAGATGTCAACACAGCTTTTCCTCAGTTATTCTATGCAACACATCTAAGCCAACAAGTCTGCTGTACAAAGGGAGAAGAACAAGCTCTCTAAGTGAACAGCAAACTACCATCAGACTTCAGGCTCAGAACCTCTTTCTTTATTTGATTACCATTAAACTGACATTAGAATGGTGCTTGAACTTCACAGCCAATATTATCAAGAATTGAGATTTGCTCTTGATCACCTTTTTGGAGAGCAAAACATCTTCAGACAGCTTGCCTCTGACCCATATCATTTTCATTGCATCATATTGTTACAGACTGGTCAGAAATTGATTTAGCTGCAAGTTTAAACATAGGGATAATTGAATAAATTCTTTCCATTCTGATATTTTGTTTGAAGACTTCAGTATGAGTATGCACAGGTATGTATGATGATATAGCCACACTTTATGTTGTAAGCTAATAGCATTTTTCTAACTTATTATTCTCCCTGAGAAATCTTTTTCTAGATTTCAATTTTCTAGATACAAATGATATTTCAAACCAAAACAAACCATTCTGATTTATGAGATTTAAAAGCAGTATTACAGCAAGATTAAAACTCCATTCAGTTGGAAAAAACAATTTGCTATTCAACAGATTTGTGCTTTGCTGCTGATCAGAAGATAATAATACCCACGTTACCAAGCACCATAATACCATACAAGTGCAACAAGCAGACATTTGATGAGATCACAGCTCCATACCTTTGGAACTAGTAAAAGGAAGTACTTCTCAAAGAGGTCCAGAGCCAGTCTGGGGAATTTTCTGCAACAGAAAGTCATTGTGATAAATAGCACAGCCATCTTTTGAAAAGAACAGGATCATTTTGTGGACATTAAGCAGCTATACTGGTGAAGATAAGGGGAGACAGATTCTTTCCAAAGACAGCCTTATTTTATTTCCAGTCCTGTCTGTGGCCTTCAATGAAAAGAGGCAGCTCCAGAAATAAAGCACTGGTCTGCTGATGTGGTTAAGTCCATGTTCATGTTTCTAAGTAACCTACTTTAAAATTTCCATTGCCTGAGCTTGGCAGAGAGCTATCCTAGAGCAGGATTCAGGCCTCTAGATAAGTTTTAGGTCAAGCATGAATCAGAGGTAAAATGTTTATGGAGTTCAGGGACTGCAAATCCCATAAGCAGTGGGATGAGAGTTCATGTAAATGTTAAATCTTATGGGATCATCTTTCTTATAAGCTTAGTGCCATTCTGGGCTGTAATGGCATTAAAAGGAAAGCTTTAAAAGAAAACTTCTGAATACGACACAACCCAAAAGCCAGGGAGCCAAGTCTGGTGCTAGGGACCATTACTCAGCCTCAACACTGCTGCAAACAGCTGATTAGCAACAGCACTGATGTCAAACTGATAACAAATAGCATTGAGCTGATAGCAAAGAGCACTGAGACCAAAGGGACAAGGCTGAGCCTAGCTCCACTGCCAGAGAAGGCCAGATCACTGGCCAGACAAAAGAAGAAGCAAGGAGATACTGGAACAGTGAAATCTGCACACACCTCAGCATCTGCAAAACAATTACAACAACACATTCTGTGCGTAGACCACCAGAGATTTGTCATGCCTGAGCTAAATTCCACACCCAGGCAGAATATGAGAGTTAGACTTGCTCCCCAAGCTCCTCCCTCACTCACTCAGCCACCCCACCACTTGGAATCAAAGCAAACAGAAAGTTCACTGTGGAGGCTTCCCACACAGAGCCTGGAACGGGCTGCCCAGGGGGGTTGTGGAGTCTCCTTCTCTGGAGACTTTCAAGACTTGCTTGGATGAGTTCCTCTGGGACCTGGGTTAGATTATACTTAGATTATACTTACATTATGATCCTGCCTGACAGGGGGGTTGAACTCAATGATCTCCAAGGTCCCTTTCAACCCCTAATACTCTGTGATACTGTGTGATACATGTGGGTGCAGTGTCAGTGCTCCCTGGAAAGGGCACTCACATCCCTTGTAAAGTGGCCACAGCACTTCTTGGAGCCTTGAGACACTCCCCTCCACACCAGTTTTTTCATGACCTGCTCCAGTCATCACAACATGTCCCAGAGTGAGTGCCAAGGAGAGGCACTGATGCTGTGCCACCCTAGTAACTGTATTTTCCATGCTGGCGTGGATTTCTGTCATATCAGAGAGAGATTTACAGTTTTTGTAGGAAAAACACATCTATTTCTTAGCAGCATGAGGCTAATTCCCTGCCTTGCTGCCTGCAGCTAGACTTTGCCACATTCTACTCCACTGGGGTACCCATTTTAATGCAGTGACAGTTTCACTTTCTCTGTGCAGCATGTGTTTTTGAACTCACTCCTCAGCATGCTGTGAAGCAGACGAGGGAGGAGGGAGTAAAGAAGGAAAGAGGGAATGAGAGAAGGTGGCTCAGCCCTGTGGAAATGTTGCACTTCCCTGGAGATTAAGCTTCTGTTTTCTCAATAGTCCCAATAAGGGAATCTAAATGTTTAGCAGAGCAAATCTTATTTTAAGATTACACGTACCACTTTGTCCCGGCCAAAAAAAATGACCCGTGCTTAGCAGCAGCCCAGATGCCCTGGCATGAGTTCACACCAACTTGCTGGTGGGTGCAGAGAGCAGAATAACTGTTTGTGTTGTCTGCCTGCAGCTCCTCTACCACTCATGAGCCCCATGAAAACACCTCGAGGGGCTGCTCTGCATTACTTGCCTGCCACCATTCATGTAGTCAGCACTTCGTGAAACAAGGGAAGGTTTGCTCCTCTGCTTCAGGAAATACCCATCAAGAGACAACAGAGCCCTCCCAATTTCAACCACAAAACTGCTGGTATACTCTGGACCATCCCTCATCACTGCCCTAAGCACCTTATGTGTATGGCTTGAGTCTGCCCTACAACCCCGTGGCATTTGGCCCAGCTCATATGGACAAACACCAGCTACCAAGCTAAACCCAACCCTCACAGCCCTCTTCATTGGCCCACATCTGATAAAGAGGTCACCTGGCAGTTGGATGGCAAGAGCATGTGGATAGGTGACCTTAGAAAAGCATTAAAAAAAAAATTAAAGCAAGCCTTGGCAAGTTCGTGCTCCTTCTCCAATCATTTCTACTCACTGTCTGAACTGACCAAATCAGATGGAAGCAGTTCCCAGCTAATTTCCTAGGTTCAGATAGTTGAAAGCAATTCAAACTCAACTTGCCCACTGTACCCTCACAGTTCCCACATGCAGTCTATTACATCAAGGAAACATCCTACAGTTTCATGCCAGGGAGTACAGTTTCTGGGAAAGATGCCACCACTTCTTCTAATCAATTGTTTTAAGATGACACTACTTCACCATGGCTGAAAGTGCCACTCTTGGGGACATATGAAAATAATTCCTTCATTTTTAGGTCAAACATTGCCCTACAGCACCACACAGCCCACATTACAAGAGAAATTGAAGTGAGAAGAGGTCCATTCTAGTATTGTGATGCCCAGAACAGAGCACAGAGCTCCTAGTGTGGTCCCATCTGGAATGTCCTTTAATATCCAAGTCAATGAGGTTTTGAGTCAAAAGGATTAGCTTAATCCAACTAGTCCCCCCTCGTTGGGGTAAGGGAGGGGAGCAGCAGTTTAGGTTTCAACCTCAAGTGATACCTCATTCATTTAGAAAAACCCCCAGCTAAGAGAGGGGATGTAAGGCTTGAGATTTCTTACACAACAACAAAAAAAGGCCCAAAACCTCCAGCATTAGCAAGCCCTAATCCATCTGCTATGATTTGCTATTTATCAGGCCATAAAGAAGCTATGAACAGACTAATTCAATTTTGCCTTAGTTAAAGGCTTAGCTGTAAGGGAAACCTGAGCTTGTTATGGTTTTGCTACTGAACAACATGAAAAATTCAGATGAGATGGATGCTTCTCAATCCCTTGGGTCTGAGGAATGGCTTGCAGTACCTGAAACAGCACCAGTTCCCTTTGGTACACCCATTTGGTTAAGGAGGAAAAAAGATACACCTTATTACCCTAGATCTGCTACTCTGCCTGCTGAGTCTTGATTAGGAGCTGAGAACATTCAAGCAAATTTGGATCAATTATCTCAGACAGCACTCCCAGGAATTAGATCAAACCACACACTGGCACTTATGGAGGGCCAAGGAGGAACAGCAGGAGACAAAACTTTGGCTTTCCCCTTCAGCCCCCACTGTTTGACACATAAACAACCCCACAGCAGCAAGTCTCACCTCTACCACTAAACTGCAAAAAGTCTTTGCATGGCATCAGTGAAACACAGAGAGGTGGGAAAGCATCTGAGGAAGTGACTCCCTCTGCAAGACACCTCACCTCAGGCAAACTCATCAGGTCTACTGCCACAGCAAAGGATTTTTTCAATGCAGCACAAGTTTGCCAAATCAGGAGAAACCCAGAATGTCATGACCCGTCTCTTTGGAGCCCATGGAGACCAGGCCATACATGCTCATGAAAATGTTCCTGCACACTTTAGTCAAGCCACTCTGGTAGGAAGCTTCATAGTTAAGGCATTTTGATTTGATGTGAAATGTGGCTGAATTTGGGAGTCAAAATGTAGGCTTCTTTTAGGCAGCTGACATGATTTCACAGGCTGCAAAGGGTGACAGGGAAAGTGACAGAATTAAAGAGATTTTCAGTAAATAATCCAGTTCTTATAAGGATACCTGCCTGCAGTTGCTGAGCACAAGCAGGAGAGTCACTCAGTGAGTTCTTCACATATAGTCAGCCACCTCATTGTGTGTGCAACTGCCAGGCTGGAATATGCAAATCCACTTGTAAAATGAATATGTGCATTCTGAAAAGTGATCTTTAAAATGCCTGTGGTGATAGGCAGCCAGCAAGACCTACTTCCAAATGTGTTCTATGACCTTAACATGAAAATAAATGGCACTTGGTTAAGGAGTTCTCAATCCATTTCTGACCATTTGATGCTGAGGTAACTTTTCCTAGCTACTAAACTGCCTTCCCCACAGTCATCCTTCATACTGCTGTGAGACCATATATAAGCTTCAGGAAGGTTCTTGGTCAAGGTAAAATGCACAAGCTCTGCTCCATCTCCTTGGAACAGTTCAGAAAGCTGGTTCCCTCATTTCAGACGTAAAGCAGCTGACAGTAATTGCTTGTTCTGTCTTGCATCCAAGCAAATGGGAACAAGGACCTAAGGAACAATAGAGTAGAAATGACACTTGTGAAACAAGTATGTTGTAACTCCTAGATAATCAACTATGACAAATGCATTCATAAATGTATAATTGTTACATGGAGGGGGGGAACTGGAGAGGTACTGCATTCAGACACACAATTCATTGGAATTAGAGAGGGAAAAGGAACAAACCACCTAAGGCAAACAGATTCATCACCAATGGTAGTTCATTAATAAAAGGTCTTAAGGAAATAACATATGGGTAATCAGGAAAATTCAAGAGGCTATTCAGGCTGGACTAGCATGCAGTTATGTTTTTGGGAGGCCAGTCATAATGATAAATGACTGAGCAAAAAAACAAGTGGGAAATCAGAAGAGCCAAAATTGAGTTTGAAAAATAAATAGCCCGAGGTATTAAAACAAATGAACTAAAGGTCCTCTCAGGATTTGTCCACATTAGTGCTTCAGTTCAGATCAGGAGCATGCTTTTGAAGTAAATCTCATCGTGGTCACCTAATATGTTTTGTTCATGTCTCAGCACAGACAAACTGGATTCTTCTCAGATTAAACTCATCCAGAAGATGCACTGTGGGAATGCACCAAATGTGCTTCAGTTGCTAAGTGCTCCCATTACTAAGTGGTGGTCGCTTTATGGAAACAAGCAAGAACAAATCTAAAATAATGTGGAGTGTGTGGATCCTGCATTGTGGATCATAAAGATTCTGAGGAGATACCTATCCCAAACTATTTTTTTTTTAGCTCCTAAAAAAGTCTGACTAGGAGATTAATGTTTCAGCAACAGTGGCTTATGCTAGAGCAAAAGAAGGGGCTTAAAAAGCACCAACTTCCTAGGTTTACCTTCATCAATCGGGGTGAAATGTGTGTGCAAATCATCAGGTTCTTACAGAAAGAAGTGATTAAAAGCAATCCCTGTTGCAATGGCTGGGCAGACAGCACAGCTTTGTACTTTTCTTTTTTTTTTTTTTTTTCCAGAAAGATAAGGAATTGAGTTACAAACCACTAGGCCTCACATCTTAAATTAATTTTAAAAGAGAACAAAATGTCCCTAGATCACTCAGACTTTTCTAACAAGTGTGGTTTACGTCCTACAAAAATCATGTCTCATCTGTTTTCTAGAACACACTGGTAAAGGCACTGAAGAACCAGACAAAGCTTTGCAAGCACCCAAAAAACCTGCCAACAAAGACCCTGCAGAAGTTGCTACATGAGTGGGGTGGATGTGATTGAGTCACTGCTGCTTAATGAAGCAGTTACTCACCAGCCAATCTGCCAAGGCTCTCCATGCCATTGTAACAGTGACTTTCACTCCGGTGTCCATGCTCTGAAAACACAAAATGGTCCTAGGCTGTGAGACCATTTCCTAATGGTGCACAGTTATTTTGGTTAGTCGGGTAATAACATTTTTTTCAGAGGGATGGAGAGCAGCCATACAATGCCAAGCAAAAGTTAATGCTCATAGAATCATAGAATAGTTTAGGGCTGGAAGGGATCTCCAAAGGGCATCTAGTGCAGCCCTCCTGCAGGGAGCAGGGACACCCTCAACTAGACCAGGCTGCTCAGAGCCTTGGCCAACCTCACCTGGAATATCTCCAGGGATGGGACCTCAACCACCTCCCTGGGGAACCTATTCCATGACATTTAACTGCAGCACCAGAAAAAGGATAGATTTACTGCACCCAAAAATATAGAAGGCAATTCCAATGAGGATATCCAGTATCTACCACCATTAACTGTAAGCGCAATTAACACGTTTTAATGTGAGGGTAGATAAAATATTTTGAGTATCAGTCTTATGAATCAATCTTTCCAGGCCTAGTGGGGTAAATGTTAAGCTAAGAGGATCCAGAAGAGTAAAATGAGAGCATGCTCTCATTGAAATGTCTCCTCAGACATTCTGTAGGGCATTTATGACTTGTCCCAGCTGTTAGCACCCAAATGCTTGCAGTCACTGGAAACTCCAAAATGTACCCAAGGCTGCTGAGGTAACACTCCCACCCTCTCACCACTATGCAGGCAGGCACAGGTAATGGTCCCAGCATTCAGAAATCAAGCTAAACAAATTTTGTGGTCATCCTGGCAGCTTCAAAGCCTTATCTGCTTGGATCTGCAGCTCAATTCCCCTATATACAGAGGGCTTGGACTCACCAGCACTCTCCGTTCTCTTACTGCACAGGGCACTAATTGACACGCAGGGAGAAGCTGGAATTCACCTGGCACTGTCACAGGAGATACATGGGTAAAGAGTTAAAAGCAGATAGACGTTGGCTACCACATGGTACCACCATTTTTGCATTTTCAACGCTCACATTTTTTGACCACAAAAGGCTGCATCAATTGGAATGGTTTGTTTGGGGGTGGAGGAAAGGGGTGTTGTGTTTACCCGTCACCATCGCTCTCACGAGGCTTTGTGTGTACTTGTTCTGTTAGCCAGGAACCAGTGTGCCCAAACAGTCTTATGCACACAAGTAAACAAAGCTTGAAGTTACTCAGGCTGTGATTACAGGGTTACTTTAATCCAATACAAGGCTGTGCTGCCACTTGGCTCTTGCCTTTACCCCACAGCACATCAGCACACTCCTGCTCTCTGCCCAGAGCTTTCTGCACCAAGGAATCCAACAGCCAAACAGTGACCCAGAGCAGGGAAACAATCCAGCTGCAAACAGATCTTGTTTTTTCCTGTTAGGTTGGTTTTCAGACCATCAAGCTGGCACAGCATGCAGCAGCAGTGGCATTAATACCATCAGCATTTCAGTGGAAAGGAGAGGTCAGGGTAGTGACCTTTCCACCAAAATCATCTGCTTATCTCTAAATTCTCTTGCTGTCAAAATGAACATACTTAAAACAGTGTATCAGATGCTGTATAGAGGTTTTAGCAGTTTTAAATTAGATCACAAATAAAACTATTCTACTCATTAACATCTCCACAAGCAAGTTTCAAAACAGTAAAATACTCCATGTATGATGATCATAGATATTATGCAATAGTTGTACAGTAAAGTCATAAAACATGGAGAAGAAAATGAAAATTACCTGATATCATCTTATGCCTGTAGTTCCAACAGTATACAATCCTTTCAGAGCTGGTAGAAACTCAGAACTTCTTCTCTCAACAAAGTTTGATGTTTTGAAATTTGGTGTTAATAAACCCAAGGATAGTAAAAAGGATAATAGAACCAAGTACTTTAGCAATTTCTCAAGAAACAGTCGATCTGGTGGAAAACAAGAATTAAGAGCTGGTTAAAATTGATTAAATTAAATCTAGTGTCCAGAGTCAATTTTAGGACTTTGAATTTTCAATTTTAAAATAGATTCCTTTTTATGGAAGTTCTCCTATTTAATATTTTCTTGTTATTTCATGAATAATCAATGGAATTGTGCACATATCATAAATAACATGACATACCAAAATTTAAATATCCTTGTATTCTACCAAGAAATGTTATTTTTAAACCATTAAGCTGCCTAGTACCAACCACAGCATCTCTTTTTCTGCAATAGGATAGTTTGGCACTTTGAGACAGAAAACAAAGGAAGATAAAATATTTCAGTCAGCACCAAAGAGAAGTTCTACATTTAGAATAAAATAAACAATAAAATTTAAGTGATTGAATGTTTGAACTGCATGTCAAACTTTCTTTGAGCCTGATACAACCACTTCTGTGAGAATAGCAGAGAAGAAACTGGTTTAGAAAATGTCTTTTGTAAAGTGATAAAAATATGTACCAAATTCTTCAAAGGCTGCTGGACAAGCATCATTCACATCACACACCAAAACTGCTGCAGGTCCAGAGCCCCCTCCTGCTGCTGTCTGCTGAGCCCTGCAGCAAGGTATAAACCAGGCTTTTTGGGAATGGCTGCTGCCACTCTTTTGGTCTTACACCAGTGATTTATATCTCCCTGCTTATCCCTGGGAACAGCACAAGGTGCTGGCAGGAAGGAAGCAAGTCAGAGTATGTTGGGTGCTCTGTTTCTTTGCCCACCTCACAGAGAGCCTGAGATGCAGAGAAGCCCATTTACATAAGTGGAAGAAATTCTCCTAATGAAGAGTGGAGAAGAGAAAACTTCATCAGCAGAAGCAGCCCCCTGCCACGCTCAAGACTGGATTTTAAGAACCTGCTCCATACAGACTGTTCAGCAGGCTGAGGCTGGAGACAGTATCTGGCAGTGACAACAACACCCCCCCCCATCTTCTCAGGGGAAATAAACGTTTGAAGTTGGAGGATGCATGACCTGTATCTTAATATCATCCCTGATTTAACAGCAAACCATCTCATTAAAACATGGTGGTGAACATACAGACATTATATATATATATATATACACACACACACACACTGCTGCACAAACAGTTGGAAACTGATTTATGGTGAAACTAAAGCCCTAGCATTGGTTCCCAAACCAAGAGAGCGTTTAAGGAGAGTCTCCTGCATAAGGGGAAGGGATTTGAGGCAGGAGTTTCTCCTTCATATACCAGGTTATTTGATGTAAAAAACAAGACTCTAGCCTTTTATGATCATTCAGGTTTTTGCACTCAGTAGTAAATCTTAATTTCTGGTCATCTTGACTTTGTCCACACTGTCAAGGTGGCTGGCCTGAAGTCCTGACCTTGGAGATGTAAGGGGTGTGAGCTGGTACCATTGAAAGTGCCCACAGGGGCAGAGCTTGAGGGTAAGCTAATTTTCTCCTACACCTACCATTTACTGCCCAGAGACCCAACAGTTGCACTCCAGGTAATGTCCAGAGAAAACCAACACAGGCAGGCTCAGGCTAAAGTGTTAACACACAGCCTAAAGTGACTACTACACATACACTTGCTGTGTTTATGCCTTTTATCTCAGAAAATTTATAGACAACTTAGGAAATCAAATATAAGGATTTTGAAGCTCATAATTTGGATTATTTATTTCTAGAATTCATTTATTTCCTAGTCTCTCTTGAATTTTTCTCTTCCTGATTAGACCACTTGTTTTTTTTTAGTCAAGTGTTTTCTCAAAATATTACATTATTTTTATTTGCTTCAAGTCTTCCTTTTTTTACTGAAAAATACAAAGTCTGGCCATTCCTCTTTCCCTTACTCCAGGCTTGGTGTTTTTTTTATTTCACTAGATTCTGCCCCTTCTTATTAAATGAGATATCTTGCCTCCCACTGATCTTCCAGGGAAAGGCTCTTGGAAGGAATAAAAGTAATATATTAAAAGGTACAAATAAACATAATATCTACATAAATATAGATGACTTTTCATACAAAGTGTCTCATGAGACTGTTCCTACTAATGAGAAGCTGTACATCAGAGGAACACAACCATGAGAAGTATCAGACTTACAAACAAGCATTCTTACAAACACATCTTGGCTTCTGCTTCTGAAGGTGATAGACACAGTGCCTTATGCTGCCCTTTTTCTGAACTTAAACTTTCAACTTGGTGCTTCTTTCACTCTTCAAACAGTGGAGGAGGTGGAGAAGCTTGTCTGTGAAAGCAACACCACAGATGGTATGAACAGTAGCAAAGACAGTGGGCAGCTCTGGAAGAGCCCTGCATGAGGAACCAGAGATCCCATTTTACCCTTTCTTGGGTTTTTTGTTAAGTACATTAGTCAAGGGGAAGATACATTTCAGAAACTATATCCATAGATTTCTCAAACCCCAAAGTGGGAATCTGTCTCTCTCCAACAGATGTAAAGTTGTGGGAAGCTAGGCAGAAACAAAGTGAGAGGGATAATCAGTGGAAGAGGCTCTCCAGAGGATGGATGAGATTAGCTTTCACTTGAAATCTTCATTTGAAGTTTGGCTACTTTTCAGAGAGAAAATCTATGCCAAATTCAACTTGCTTGGCCAACTAAAAAAGGTTGGAGTATGGCCGTGAGTCTGTGATAGCCAGTAGAAGAAACTAAAAGATCTGAGGCACATTCTGGCCCTGAAGTGTGTGTGACACTATGAAGCAGTTCTAAGGAAACACTTCAAGACTTTCCTGATCTCTACAGGCTCTGCAGAGAACATGATAGGAATTCCCTCAACCAGTTGACTGGCCATAGGCAATGTTAGAAGTGCCTAATTACAAGAACTGAAAAGAGAAGGAATTGGTTCAGGAATGAATTGAAGAGATGAGAGAAGTGTAGAAGAAAATGTGAAAATTAATCTAGTTATAGAAAGACACCTGAAACAGTCTGAAAGTAAAGAAAGTACAAGTACCTCCAACTGCAGTTTCATAGATTCATAGATATTAGGGGTTGGAAGGGACCTAGAAGATCATCTAGTCCAACCCCCCTGCCTGAGCAGG
>JAOEGS010016272.1:67553-93223 GCA_025447755.1 Corythornis vintsioides
TCCTCTTCTCCAGGCTAAAGAGCCCCAGCTCTCTCAGCCTCTCCTCAGCAGGGAGATGCTCCACTCCCTTCAGCATTTGTGGCACCCTACCATGGAGTCCAGTCCAGTTTGTTTTAAACTCTGCTATTCCCATTGAGTTAGACACAGTCCCAGGTGTCAAACAAACCACAACTGAACACCACACCCTAAACACTTCCTCCCTACCTCTGGTTTCAATCCTTCTCTTCAGCAGCCTTCCAGCCTAGCACAGTCATCACTCAAGTGAGCAGAAAGCTGTTTAATGCACAGCCTTCTTCAGCATCTCCCCAGACTGCACAAATGAAAACAGATGGAGGTGCACCATTAATTACCACCCAGGATTAAAGCCACAAATGCATGTTAATAACCAGTAAGTACTGCAATGCAACAACCACCTCTTGTTGAGGAGAGGTTACGTATCACTAGCATGAGTAAAAACTAAAACTCTTTTTCATCAGCCATACAAAACTTGCATGGAAAAGTATCTTCTATTCTACCAGACATGAGCTTGTCAGCCAAGGAGCTGCAAGAACAGCTCAGAGACAGACCAGAAACGTGACAAGACCTGGAAATAAATCTTTTGTAATGCTGCTGTCTCCTAAAAAAAAACCAAGGAGACACACATCCAGTCCTAAAGGAAAGGAGAACACTGTGTCTGGAACTAGAGCCATGTGATGGGACTCCACACCACTGATCAATTTTCCATCTTGTTAGCTGGCCAGAGGGAGCTCAAGAGAGGAAAAAGTCAAAGGGATAGAAAAAAACCACAACTGGCTAAAAATGAAGGTTTCTCAAGCCACCAAAGCTCCTCCAAAAAGACTTTTTAGAGAGAGAAAAGGAAGCAGACACCTAACAGTTCTAGGGCTAGGATTGTACTCAAGTTCTACTGGACACTTAATTCAACAGGAATCACTTAAAGTCAGTGGGCATGTCTCCTTGAATTATAAACAGAAATAAATCCATCATCATTTGGTTGATCATCCCCTCAATGTAGTAACAGCAGAATAAACATGTCTTTTTTTGGTTGTTAAACACAAAAGATTGTTCTGAGGTTATTTACCGAGGGGGAATCAACAAATGCAAAATCTATGTTTAGAAAAAAGCTGCAATTCAAAAGCAGCAAAACTAGGGAGAGAATAAAAAGAAACAAAACAACAGCTCCTTACTGATATTTACTACATAATAACATACTAGAAACCTATTAGTGAAAAAGTTTTTTAAAAAGCACACACATATATTTGTGAACTAACCAAGATCAACACTGGTTTAAGAAGAGCTTTGCAATAAGAAACAAGGGGAAGCTGGAAAGAGTAATTTAATTGTTAATCCTGTTTTAGTACACAAGACAGTAAAAAGATGGGGAAAAAAAAACCTCAGCATATTAAGAATGTATAGCAAAGAAATAAATAGTGCTGTATCAATAAAAACTATAGCCTGGCATATAATGCAGACAGCAGCAGGGTTCTTTACCTGCCTAGGGAACTAACTTGGAGTCCTGGTGCAAGATGCAAAGCTGCAATTACTACAAAGCATAAACACCACCAAAGACATAAGTAGGGCACAACCACTGAAGGATACACACTAGCCAGAAAAGATCAAAATAAAGATACAAGTGGTTGATCAAGCAAAGAGAAGATGTGGGAGCCATGCTGCATCCCTGCTAAAAGGGCCAGCAAGTGACAAGTGACTGATGAGCACAGTTGAGATGTCTGGAAACCAAGCAACAAGTAAGTGTTGAATGGGGAAACCTGCCTGGAAGTCCAGCCCTGGACAGTGGTGAGGAGGGACAGCTGGAGACTAGGTAGGGACAAAGGTTTCTGTAGCTATGACAGCACAATGTTCCCAATATAGAATAAGAGACAAATGGAAGAAACCCAGGTGCTCCTGAACGTGATAAACATTCTGTATTTCCATCAAACATTGATTGAATGAAAAGGTGTGATACTAATCTAAAAATGGATTTGGTATATATCAAGAAATTAACAGCAGGCAAGTCACCAAAAATATGTTTGAGGGATCAAAACTGACTCAGTCTGAATTAAAAATAACACCCCATCCTCAAGAAGGGCCTTTAATCATCATTAAATCTTTAAATACCTTGTTAAAAAAAAAAAAAAACCCACAGCATATGCCAAGGAACTAGCAGCTAGAACCTGATGCAAATACAGAGCCCAGAGACTTGAATGAAGAGGAAGCAGCAACTTTTAAAGTCACAGTGATGCTAGTATCTTCTCTGTTCCAAAATCCACCTTTATTCTTCAAAGAACCTAAATGCCACCCTTTTTTCCTAACTCAACATTTAAGATCAAAGGAAATTAAAGAAACTGAAGTGAAAAGCAAGCAATACAAGTATGCTAAAAATACAAGTCTCAGTTACCATACCAGTCCCAACACACAAGTTAGTTGAGTTTAATTAATTTTAGAGAGTTGGTACTCTTGATACTTTTGTAAGAGGAACTCTAGAAGGTGTCCTGTAAATCTGAAGTAAACAGCAACAAAATCCTCCATAATTCAGGGCCATTTCAAGGGTTTAATACTAGAAACAACATAACAGTTGGCCACAATTAAGAATAAATTCTATACCTTTCTTAAAACTGCACCTAGAAACTCATTTACTTCTTCTTAACCACAAGAAATATGGACTTCAACCTAATACCCATCATCAGCTAAATCTACTTACTGGGAACTTTTTAAGACCAAGCTTACCAGAAACTACAAGTTTTGTTCCTCTTATGACTTTCAGATGTGAATACATTTCAGCAAGTTTACCTGACATATTCATTAAGCTTAAATAATCATGGGAAAACAAAAATACAATGATAGGAACAGAAGGAGGGGATGATGAGAGGAAAAAAAAGCCTTCTCCAATCTTGTGATACAGAAGCAGGAATCACAGTCAACAAGCCAGGTCTTCTGTCACCATCTCCTCACTTCTCCCTGGTAAAATCTCTTCTTAAGCACATTGCAAGGGGATGTGTGGATGCAGTTTGCCAGTTCAGGGCATCAGCAATGAGGTGTTTTCAAACTGGCAATGAGCTGCCAGTTTTAAGATACCACATGTGTCTTTCTGACTAGTTGAAGTCACTGAAGAGCTCCCTTCTATGCAAGAATCTTTTAATAACTAGAGATCTGGTTCCTCACACGCAGATTGTGCACACCCTTGCTGCCATAAAAGAACAAAGAGACAAGAATAAGAAAAAGCTGGACATAATTTTAAAAACCCACAGCACTTTCTGAAGAGTATATGAGAAGCATAAGCAGAACTTTTAAATCCACATGCTTTTGGAAAGCAGGAATGATTTTTGGCTCTGAAATCAAACAGCGTTTCCACCAACTGGTGTGCACAAGTGAATTTCTTGTTCAAATTCCCCTGCACACTACAGCACATACACTGGGATACTCACAGCTAATTGACAAAACTTGTTTCAAGGCTCAGACAAGCACTGAAAATAGCAGCTGACAAATTAAAGGGTTATAAACAGGATGGCCATGAAGTCAGACTGTCACCTTACTCCCATCAGTCTACAAACATCTCAAAAAAAAAAAAAAAATTAAATACAGCTTGATTAAATATGGTTGCTAGACATGCAGGAAGAAAGCAGAGAGCTGAAACCTCCTGGCTTGTTCACTTTCCTGGCACTGAGAGCATGCACAGGGCAAACTGGGACAGCCACATCCAAGGAGGATGAGTTCACTTCAGAGCCAGCAAGCCAAGAGAACTCATTACCACCTCCTTGGGTTTTTCCAGTGAACCTTCAAACCAGATGCTGCTGGGGCATTTCTTGAGCTAGCCCACAACCTCCTGGGCCAGGATTCCACACCCAAAGAAACACTGAACTCTCAACCATCAGTAAATTGGGGATTGACAGAGACTTTGCCAACAAATACAAATGGCAGCAGCTGGTGATGAAGAGGTTTCTTGAGCCTCTTTCAAAATCAATGAATTGCAAAGCTGTTCACTGAATAATCACCTCGTAACTAATTAGATAATCAACACCTAACTAATGAAAACACAGGATTCCCACTCCCTCCTGGAAATTGTAAATCCAAAACAAGTCTGCTGACAAGAAATTGCTTATTTTTCACCCCAAATCCAAAGCTTCCTTTCTAAAAATATATTTTTAAATTTTTTTTTTTTTTTTTTTTAATCCATTCCTTCAACAAACATCAGATCTTCCACTTTGCTTTTACAGCACAGCAGCAAAAATATCACAAGGAAACATTTTGATGAATGCAGCATTCCCTCTGCATCTGAAAAATCTGAGTTTACCATCCTTCTCTCTGGTTTTTGCCAAGATCCCACCTCTAAAAGAACACCTCAAGCCCCAGTCCACAGGTGACTGACCACCAGGCCTGCCTGCCTCCTTGCTGAGCCATCACCACTGGACAATGAAGCAGTCACAACTCACACATTTTCCATGGCTATTCAGATATATCCTTCTGGGGAACATGGATAAGGGGGAGAAGGAAGACTGATGTTTGGTCTCTGCTTACAGAGCTCTGTTATGTATTTATCTTTTTCAAATAAAAATTGTGAGAAGGTATCCTTCTATCTCTAAAGGAGCTAAGCACTGGCTACCACAAAATGCAACTGCTTCTTACAATGGAGAAGGCAGCATCTCTCACACACACACACACACACACACACACACACACACCCCCCTCCTTCTCAGAGTGTGACTGCTGGCATGGGCTCCTTGGGAGGCACTGGGCACCAGGACTCATTTCTAGGTCCCACTCAAAAAAAAAAAAAACCCTGTTAAATAAAAATAAAATAAACCAATAGAAGACAAACTATTCTTACATGATAACCAAGGAGGGTGCTCTGCTAACAGAGGGTTCACCCCTATTTCTTGCCACATGCAAGCTGCTGCTCTGCTGGGTGCTACAGGTGGCCAAGCCTTGCTTGCCCTGCTAACACCCTGAGCTTCAGGTCATAGACACACAACTCCAGTTCAGTCCAGCCCAGACCCACCCCCCCACAGCATCAGTTGTTGTAAAGCTTTGCAGCCAAAAAAACTGCAGTTTAAAAATTAATAAAAAATAAAATAAATCCAGGTTGCTTTACTTCTCCCTGCTTCAAGAGGTTTGCCTTTTAATAACAGGGGAGGGGGGAATAGGAACCATCTTTATATATAGGGATGCAAGTCAGAATACATGTGACAAACATGGGCAGGTTCTCCAGAACAGCATCACAAATATCTATTATGTTGTTGGTTTTGGGGTTTTTTCCTCTATTTTTATTGAAACTTTGTACAGAAGTTTTAAACATTTCCATACAATACTTTTAGACAGGACAAAATGCCATGGTAAAGGAATGTAAACTGCAAGAAACACAGTCTGAAGTATCCCAATACTCTCTAATAAGAGTTTTAGTTTGAAGACTAATGCAGTAGGCAAAATAATATGCATACAGTATACAAAGAACAGTATACACAGGGCCAGCAATGCTAACTATGAAAATTTTGCATCAGATTTACTTCAAAGATTTATAGCAATATGATAATTCTATACACTAGACCAAAATTCATTTATCATACATCATTTCTATGACAAAAAGCTTGTCATTAAGGACAGTAGCAACTTACAATATAATTAAGCTGTATTAATCTCATTAACACTTCTAAATCTATATTCCTACTACAATTTTTTTTTCAGTATATTGTCTTAAGATCTTAACAGACCTTTAAATAACACTTTACCAAAAGAGACCTGGATCCATTATATAGTGATCTTATCTACATGCCCATTTGGCTTATTTAGAAAAAAAACAACAAAACAACAAGGGACAAGGAAAAAGGCAGGTTTCAAATGCTGTATCATATCATTTGGTTTTGGTCTGAAATGTATTTTAGTTTCATAGTTAAAAAAACAAAACAAAACCAAAAAGGCAGTTCATTAACTAGTATTTTATATAAAATCTGCAGAAAAAATACAACAGCAACAAAACCCAAAAATACTTCACAAATATCTAAAAAAAAACCCAAAAAAAAAAATATTTTATCAGAGATACAAGGTAAAGCAGCATCACTTTGACACTGTGCTTTAAAAATAAGAAGATGAGGAGACTGCTCTAGTGATATTAGAAAATTTGCTTTCTTCTTGAAGAAGACTACTAACATTTTGCACAGCAACTATTTTTATAACCACCTCATTTAAAAACGTGTATTCATAGACACAGAGAATTGTCATATCATTACCATTTTTGCTCAAAGTGTCTGACTTTACACAGTGAAACTGATAATGCTAAGTGTCACCAGATGTCACTATACCAGGAATTCAATATTAAAACAGAAGTGAAGCAAATGCCTTTAAACCAACACCATGAAATGATAGAAAGTGTTTTGTAAACAAAACAAACCACTTTGCAAAACAAGAGAGTTCAGAAATCTCACAGTGAAATCAGAAATTCTAATTATATGTTTACATTCTAGGACTACTCTTTACCTTAGGCCAATTAAAGCACATTAAACCATTTAATTATATACAAACATCATCTTAAAAAAAAAAAAATTAAAAACATTGCACACAAGTCTGCTCTTTTAACATCACATAACAAGGTTAGTTTTATTTTCAAAACAATTACATTTAAGGGCACAGAACATACAGAATACCAAATTAACAACAGGTTGAGTATTTTTTGCTTTGCTATACATGCTAAATCCAAAGATTGCCTCCAGAAAGTGAGAGTTTAGCAACTCCAGCCTCTCCCATGTACCTTGTTCCCTGCAAGGGAGCATCTCCCAATATCACCTTCATCTTAGGATTTAAAAAAATAGATATATAAAAAAAATAAAGCTGTACTTTTTAAAGTTATAAGCATCTTCTGCTTTAAATGTTCACGCAGAGATCCTTTGAAGGCCCTGCCCACTTCACTGGAACCTCTCAGCAAGTTTTCACTACTCAATTACAGTGCTCTCACAACTCATCAGAAGTCTCATGCTGGCCCTTCTGGGGTTAGGGAAAAGGGGAACACAAGTGGAAAAAGGAGAAAATACACAAGCAGTCCACTGAAGGCCATTGTAATGTCTTACAATCTCTCACCATTTTCTTTCAGGTATTACTAAAAGCTAATGAAAAATTACAAAAACAAACCCTAAACTTTGGCAGAGGATAGCATCAAATGAGTCATTAAAAAAAAAATTAAATAAGAACAGTCTTCCAGAATGTACTATTAAACTCTCAGGAAGCCTTTTTTTTTTTTTTTTTTTTCTTTCTTTTTTTTCTTTTTTTTTTAAATTATTTTAATTTTTATTGAAAAGGCTTCTAAAAAAATTCTGGAAGAAAATTCCATTATCATAACAGAAAAATAAATTAAGGGAAATAACAATAAAAATGATGCAATTCCAAAGTAAGTTCTTCAAGACTGTTGTTCTAAGCTCAAGGCAATAAATAGACTGAAGCACGTGTCCTGGATATACCCCTGGATGAGCAGCCAGTCCCATCAAGGAGGAGAAGGCCAGGCATTAAAATTGATGGAACTGACTGTCCACTGTGGGACACACGTTGTACTTTTACTGGACCAAAAAGTTGGTGTTTAAACCAAAGTGTGATAACTGCTAACACCTCTTCCACATAGATCACAATCAACAGATAGCAAAGGCATGTTTACACCATGAAAAAAAATCCTCAGGCAACTCCTTATACTAAGGTCCATAACACTGGGCAAGCTACCTGCTCATCAATAGCCAGTCTGCTTGAAGCTTTGTCATTTATTTTTTCTTTTTAATATAATAAAGGCCTTTTATTAAGTGGCTATATGCAACAAAGCACATTATCAAGTTCTAAGACATGAAAACAGTGTGACCAGAGAAGCTGGCATTAGGCAGAGAGTAGCACAGAAACACGTTTTTAAATGACTGAAAAGAAAAAGCACTCGAGAAATAATTTGCTTAAAAGCTTCTTCCCAATAACAGGTCTAAAGATTGGGGAGGGGATGCAAAGTATTAGTTTGTTAAGATCCTGACTGCAATTACTACTGTGTTAGTTTAGCAGAAGTGAGAATACATTAACTGGCAGATGGAACAGCTCAGGTTTTCCAGCTGAAGGCCGCACCACACAGTTGTGAAGGGTCATGACTCACTAGCACAGTCCAAAGGATAATTTCACCATGGATCTGACTGTAGTGACACTGAACAGGATACAGGCATCCTGTATATTTTATATAAAGGGTGTTCTCTTTAAACATCCAATTACTTTGAGGAAGAGAGAAGGAAAAGCAAACTGGGGAAAATGATAAGCAAACCACTGTTCAGGTGGCAATAAAAACCATGCCTTCAGCTTCATAACCATGTAAGGCACCCTGGGGAACAAAAAGCAAGCACAGAGGAAGCAATGGCAGCCAAGCAAAAAGGTCCCTGAGCTAACCTGGCTTCACAGGTTAGATGGCAATGTGTTTGTTAATGGTGAGAGCAAAATAAGACTGGTCTGGAAAATCCAAGTACCAGCTGCTGATAAAAACAAGCCAAGTTACTAAGGGACAGTGCCTGGTACAAGAGTCACTCTTTCCCTGGATGGAATAAGGCATATTAACCAGATCTGAGCCTTTGCAAGATGCTGCCGAACTGAAACTCACCCTTACCTTCCACAAATTATTTTTCACTAAAAAATAAAATAAAATAAATTTGTCCTAGATTTATCCCACAGAGAGGCCATTAACTGTTTTATAACTTTCTTACAGTACCATTCTTCCCAACTCAGCCCACTGACAAAGTACCTTAAGATGTCATTAACATCTTTCACATACTGTGATTTTACCATTAAAAAGATTTAAAACAATTTTTTTCTGAATGAAGCCAGCCACATAAACAGTAAGAAAATGTTATTTTGTCACAATGGTATTAGCATCAATACTTGGGTATGGTAACTCTCCTCTTCTAGATACTCTGCAACACTGCTCCTACACTTATTCCTCTATTTCCAGTTAATATTAGTCTACTTTTCAGAGGCAACAACTAAAGAAAGCAGAGAAAAGAGGGACACTTCAGCCTCTTGGAATGAATAGGATTTAATTGATTTTAAAACAACATTAAACAAACAAAATACCATTAAAAAAAGTTAATTTCATCTGAAAATGTGTTATATATCATACTACTAAAAGCTATTTGGACAGACTGCAATTTATGGTACCACTGTACTGGAAAGCAAACTTTGCCCAGCAGTCAAAGGCAAGATTAACCCAAATCTCATTGCTACACAACTCCTGTGCCCATAGGGATTGGTTCTTGTTTATGTGCCAAGGAAACACTGCTGGACCCTTGAACCAATGCTGCTGAACTGTCAGGATGGTCCCTGATCCTGTTTTTGAGCCTGGCAAGTTGGTGCTCTCCCAAGTCCTGAGATGAGCTCAGGAGCAAAGCCCAGCAGAGGAATTGTGTTCACAGGAATGACTATGACAACTCAGTCCTGGAGTTGGTTAGGGAGAATATTGTGAGTGCAGCTGCTTTCTGCACCTGCAACAGGCTGGGACTTGGTTTAGTGTAAGGATGAGAACACCCAGGACACACATTCTCCTGCTTTACCAACCTGCTGCACACAAACATACCCCACATCTGCAAGCTGCTCATCCCTGCCTTGGGCACACATCTTCTGGGAGAAAACAACTGCAGCATCTCAGAACCTCCTGCCAGTCTGAGATCAACTGGAAAAGTTTCATTTCTTTCTGAAGAAGATGAAGGGCAGACCTCAATTGCTGACACAGATTACAACTGCACACACTCCTCAGCTCCTGCCACAGAATCCCTCAGGAGGCACTCCTTAAAAAATAAGGTTTGACAGGATGAGATTGGAAGGGGGAAGGACTCTGAAAAAAAGAGGACTACTTCCCCCAACTTCCCCCTCCTCTTGCCTTCCCACTTGGTTTTTTCCCCCTCTCCTTAATACTCAGTATGCAGCAATGGGAGGGCTGAAGAGTATTTCCTTTGGGATATATGCAGCAGAGAAAAGGAGTTATTTTTCAGTGTGCTTACCAAGCTGAAGACACTCAAAGTCTCACACTTTCTTCCCCTCCATGTGGTAGAAGCTACATACAGATATTTTGCTCTTAAAAAAAAAAAAAGAGGCTAACCCCAATTGTGTCCTACAGGTTTAGAGACTATTTCAATATATTATAAAATTCAGATCAAATGGTGGAGTTTTTTGTTCAGTTTTTTTTTTGTGTGTGTGTTTTGTTCCCTTGCCCCTTTGTCATCTACAAGGTGTTTGATTTTTGATCCCCCCCCCCCCTTTCTTTTTTAAATACACCTACTTTTCAGTAATGGAATTTACAGTGGACAAAATCAAGACAATTTCTTATAGAAAAACAAAACAAAACAGAAATCTACTAAGGCCTATCATGTTGTGCTATCAGACAAAATATCTTTCTTTTGTTGCCATGAGAGAAATAAGAAACTAACTAAAAATAAAGAAAAAAAAAAAGCAACTGAGCAAAATGAAGGGCCATGGTAATATAGCTATGTTACAATGAACAACTGTAGAGTGACGTGCATCACAACCATACATTTAAAAACCTTTTGATACAGCTTCAATGGTTTCCATTTTATGCATCAATAAATTACTTGTTATCTTCACCTCAATGCTAACTGTGCTCTGGAGCTGTCTGACTTCAAAACACAGCCACCTGCCTGCCTTTGGTATATTTATACATGTAGACATGGAAAAAACAAAAGGTTAGTACTGCAAATAGAAAAAAAAAGACAAAAGGAAAAAGAAAAAAAAAGACACCAGATGACACATTCTGCCTTCAGCAGAGGTAAGACAACATGTCTCGAATGGTCTCCAAAGAGGCTAAAGTTCAGTTGGTCTTACAATTCCAGCGTAAACAATGCCTGGGGTGCAGTTATGTTGTTTGAAAAGAGAAAAAAAGAACCACCAAACCAAAACAAACAAAACCTCCAGAAATCTGTATCAACTTCTGTATGTTTAGCCATACCCTTAAATGTTCACTATTCACTCACAAAGAGAAATAGACAAACATGAATATTCCAAGCGAACAAACACAGACCAGTCCAGTATTTAGTAATAGTTTAACTTTTGGAGTCTCTTCCAGCATTTGTAAACAAACAGTTTCTTCCTCCATCTCCCTCACAGCTCTCTTGTTCATGTTTTTACTTTTAAAGCCACAGAACCAATCTATGAATTTCAAATGTCTCTCTCTCTCATCAGTCTCTTCCTCGTGCTTTTTCTCCCCCATCAAAGCCGCTTGTCCGTTTGAATAACAATCAACTGGTGTCTCAACTTCAGAGTGACTCACAGAAATCACTGGGTTGCTGTCATCTCTGCAAGTAACCAGAAGATTGATATCCTCCGGCTTCATGTTTTTGATGTTTTCCTCCGACTTGCCGTTCGGAATGATGTGGTTGGTGTTTTCATTGCACTTGAGGATGCTCTTTTCTTGCACTTTGTACAGCTCCCCTGCCGCTGCGTTCTCTTTCACGCTCCTGTTTTTCACAGCCCAGAAAGTGGTCGTCCGAACCTGCTCCTTGGTAGGCGGAGGCGTGAGAAGGCTCACCACAAAGGTCACAATGCCAGTGATCCAGAACAGAGCCGTGGCAACGTACATGTAATGGATGTTTTTGATAAAGCTCGGCCTAGTATCCGGCTGGTTGCACTCCGGAGCGCGATAGATAAACGCCAGTATCAACCGTATTGCTCCAAGAACAAACCCAGCCATCCCACCATAGAAAGCACCCTGCTCGTTGCAACGCTTCCAAAAGATACCCATGAGAAACAGAGCGGCTACCGGTGGGGTCAAGTAGTCTGCTACCTCTTGAATATAAAGGTACATCTGACCACCTTGCATTTCTACAATTATGGGCACCCAGGCGATGCTTATAACTACCATGAAAGCAACAAAGACTCTTCCTACAATCATCAGTTCTCTGGACGTCGCACTCTTGCGAATGAGTTTGTAGACATCGAGCGTGAAGATGGTGCTGGCGCTGTTGAATATCGAGTCCAAGTCACTCATCAGCGCTGCAATCATCACAGCCATCATCAGGCCCCGCAGACCGACCGGCACCAGCTTCATCACCAGGCGTGGGTAGGCGATGTTGGAGCACCCAGCTCTGCTCCCGCAGACCTGAAAGCAGTGCTCCGGGTTGATGCAGGCGATGTCATCCGCGAAGAGTATCCGCGAGATCATCCCCGGCACGACGATGATAAACATGGGCAGCAGCTTCAAGAAGCCCGCCATCAGGGTGGATCCTTTGGCGTGGGCGATGTTTTTGGCGGCTAAAACTCGCTGAACGATCACTTGGTCGGCACACCAGTACCACACAGAGGCTGGGGTCTGTCCCAGCAGAAATCCCGGCCAGGGAATGTCCTCGTCCGTCGGCTCGCGCAGCATCTTGAGAGCGTCGGGCTTTGGGTGGACGTTGCAGGAATTGGTGTTGGAGATGTTGTAGGTTAACAAGATGGACGTGATATTTGGCGACGCCAACATGTACCTTCTTTTAACTTCTTCAAACCCACCAACCTCCGTGATACTTATGATCATAAGTGTGAGGGCACCGATAATCATAAGCAGAGCTTGCAGGGTGTCGGTGTAGATGACAGCCACGAGACCTCCGGTCACGGTCAACAGCGCGGTCATTCCGATAAGGAGGATGACTGACAAATAGAGGTTCCAACCTAGCGATTCTTGAATAAAGAGCGCCCCTGAATACAAGTCAACCGAGAGTTTGGTGAAGATATAAAGAATTAGAGACAAGGCTGCGAAATAGATTTGAATCCTATGCCCTCCAAACCTCTTGGACAAGTATTCGGGCATGGTGTACACTCCCGAGCGGATGTAGACCGGGACGAAGACCCATCCCAAAAGCTGCAAAAGCATTAAGGCGTTGAACTCCCACGCACCCACTGCAAATCCACTCGCCGCTCCAGATCCTGCGAGCCCAATGAAATGTTCACTTCCAATATTGCTGACAAACAAAGATGCCCCGATAGCCACCCAGGTCATAGAACGCCCCGCCAAAAAGTAGCCGCTCACGGTGCTCCGATTGTATTTCCACATGGCAAAGAAACCTATGCACATTACAAGCACGAAGTACAGAGCCACAATGGCAATGTCTGCCGTTTCCAAAGCGGCCCTCATTGCTGTAAACAAAACGACTTGGCACAGCTGACGTCCACTTCTCTCCCCCCAGCAAATGTCTTTTTTTTTTTTTTTTAAGCAACACGTGAACCAGTTAACATATATCAACAGTGTGGATCAAATTCTTTGTCCCTTGGTTTGCTGTCCTGATGCTGGTGGTTGTGGTACATTTACTTTCTCCGCTTCTCAAATGGAAATTTGGAACTTAGCACGCACTTTTAATCCACATTCCACAAGAGCATCAGCCTTAACTCAGTTGATGTAGGAGAAATTCTTAGTTGCAGCTAAGTTTAGTGAGGCCTACTGTACCAACCCTGCAAGGCAGCAAAGACAAAAGACAAAGATTGAATTAGAGAAGAATTTCATGAAGTAATGAGAAAAAATTTGAAGTCTAGTAAAACAATGACTGAACACCACAGATTTATTTTTTTTTTCCCCCTCGTATTTCCTCTGGTATTTATGCAATCCGTAATACACATCATCAAATACTTGAAGAACCAAGTACAGTTGATTTGCAAAAGGCATTACTCATGTTTACAAGTACCTTAAAGGATGCAACAATTCTGGAGTATTAAATGACCCAAACGCCCCAGAACAAGACAAGGAACAGAGACATTTTCTTTTTCTTTAGCATCTCAGAAGTCTACTTCTCAAGCCACTAAACAGGCTTTCCTCTGTCAAGCAATCTTAGGTGGAAAATAAACAAAACAACAAACACCACAACAAAACACAAAACAAAACAAAATACAGAAACAAAACTCACCAGAACAAAAAAACCAGCACTAAGGAGCATTAACTTGAGTAGGGATTTCCTGTATTGCTCTAGCACTGCACCCCACAGATCCTGACAGATCCTGGTCTCACTGCATGCACTTGAGACACCAGCTGGCTGCTAGAGCTACAAACCAACGTGAAGTCACAAGGCTGTCAAAGTCACAACATACATTTAAGATTAGCTGGAAAAATCAAGGTTATTGCACAGGTTTGAGACAAGTTTTCACCTCTCTGGGATACAGGTATCACAGGGTTACATTTTACTCTGAAAACTCTTTGTACCTATCCCACGTAATCCAAGTGAAGACAAAGTCCCACGGAAGCAAGTGATGAAAGCAAAGCTATGCCCAACATCTGGCTTTAGATTACTTCTGTCTGCCATGTGCCTTTTAATACAGGATTTAATAGGATGCCCCTATCTCCTGTTTATGCCTTGGGAGGGATCCTTTACCTAGATCCTTTACCTATACTCAAAACCTTCTCATGGATTTAGTGTGTGCTATACACAGGATTCTTCTACTTTCTACACCAAAAGGGCACAGCAAGGGAAGACCAAAGCAAAGAATCAATTTAGCCTGAGATCAAAACAAATCTTTGCTGTTCAAGATGATTACAGAACAGTAAGGAACAGTGTCTGACTCTGTTTCTCTTTCCCACCAAAAACAAAACACAAAACAAAAATCTTTCCTCAATGGGTATTTTCCTGACCACAACATCTACCAGTCTTAGAAGTCTTACAAGCATTGGCTTCAGGCATTGCCCCTTCCAGTGCACTTACAGAAGTGCTTTAGCACTACAATGAAGCTCACATGTTTATACTAGTCTATGATTAATACAAACACCAAGATAATATTCTAATACTCAGGTGGTATTTTTTTGTTTAGCATCCCTGTAGTATACTCAGAGCAAGAACATTCCAAATTCATCATAAGAGTTGGAAATGAACCCCCTCCCTCTCTGCCTTACTGTGTCCGTCACTGAAGGCAGCAACAGTGCTGATGTAAAAATGTGCATTAAGGCAGATAGATTTTAAACAGCTTACAGCCAACCTCAACTTCACCCTTAACAGTTAACTCATAACCATGTTGTTTGTATAAACTGGCTGTTTCTCAAGAGTAATTCAGAATCAAAACAGCTAATAAGGTTTCCCCACCATCACCCCAGATGAGAACACAGATACTCACTCTAAGTTATTGACAATAAATGAGACTATGGAGAGACAGCACAAAACAGACTGATTATAGTAGTGTGCTCAATTTACCATGTTTAGAAGCCTCAAATCACAGATTTATTTTAAATTCTTCCACAGAGGATTCACATTTATCCCACCCACAAATGCAGTAGTAGTTAAGTGTTATATTAGTTTAATCCAACACGAAATTATAAACACTCCAGGTCATATGATGCCATAGGATGCAAGTACAACAAACCAGTCATTAGCTTTAAGAGCTTTTGAGTAACATTAATAGTGTCCTGTCTAGGAAAAATTAAACCAATGGGCAAGCTGAAGAAATTGTAAAAAATTCTATTTTCCCCCCTTCTGTTGTCCTGCTCTGTAATATTTGACTTGAACTTCAGTTCACTTCCCACCCTTTTCCCTGTAGGTTAATTAATGACCTTGCAAAACTATACTAGGCAGTATTATGCATTAATCACAACAGTAATTGTTAAAGCTACATCTATTTGATACAAGAAAGTATGCAGGTCATAGTACTACTACAAGCACATTCAACCTCTGAAAAAAAAAGATGCAGCCACCCTTCAATCAATGGGGACATTTCTCAATTAGGATATTTGCCAAACACAACAGGCTCATTCTAACCAAAATAAACAATATGTGAAGCTTCTTGAGCATTTTCCATCAGAAGGATGGAAGCAGCCACACCATGGATCTGAAATAATCAGTCTATGGAGATCTGAACCATAACCTTTGTAACCAACATCTGAATTTCTCAAGGTTCAGCTTGCTTGAGCAAGAAGGTGAAAAGTTTTCAGTAGCTGCTACAGATTTGCTGCACTGGTAATAAATTACTGTACTGAAGTAGCTTGTACCAGTTTCTTATTAGACCTAATTCCAAAATAACCCTGGAACTTTCTTTCATTATGAAAATGAGACTCATCCCTCTGAACTTTCAGCAAGTTATGACCTCAAGTCTTAAGGACTTCTGAGACACCCCATATGAGTTTCAGCTCCAGTTATTAGAGCAGTGTACATTGTGGCAGTGACAGAAAAAAAAAAGACAGAAAGACAGCACTGCTGCCAAGGACTGATTTTTTTTTTCCCCTAAGGCTGTTTTCTGGCTGGATCATATCAAAGACACAAAACAATGTGCTTCCCTCCTGTCTGAAGATAGAGGGCTACAGCTTGGGTGAAACAATGCATATGTCTCTCCAACAGGCAGTCTGTCCTTTAAGAAAAAAAGTCTCAAGCAATTCCCTGAAGAGATATTAGGTAATGTGCAACAGATTGAGGGTGGGATTTTTATTTGTATGACTGTTTTAAAGGAAAACTTTCTCCACAGTATTTTTCTAATAAGATGGGTCTTTAAATATTCCAGAATCAAACTTCTCCAGTCCTAAAGCACTTATTTGTTTTCTGCTCAGTCCATTTCTCTTCACAGCAGCTGGGAAGCCTCTCAGTTGACATCCCTTTTCTCTTGCAGTTGGAGAGTCAGTCCCAGTGCTTTAAGCATCAGTTTGAGGATCCAGATGCCCACATCTCACAAAGCAGTGTCCACTGCTATCTTTTCTTACCAAATTAAGTACATCCTTAGTTCATAGACTACAAAGTAGTTTTGAGGTTCACTCTTGGAAACAATGATTTTCTTCTGCACCATCTTCAAGCAGGGGTGTGTTAACTGATACCAGTAGCATCTACCTACCAAACAATTCACATGGATGAAATGTACCCAGGTTCAACACCTACAGTGTAAACATTAACAATTTCTCTCCCAGAAAAAGACTAAGTCTCATGCCTTGAACAGACCTGTACAACATTCAGCCCCTCAATGTTGTCTGGCCTATTCACACTACAGGGAACCTGCTACAGGCACACAATGAGTTCCTACCAGTATACACAACATTGTCTGAGGTAGCCTATCTCTCAGGAGAAAAAAAAAAACCAAGAGGAAAAAGCTTCATTCTATTTATTGCAGCACTCCAGAACACACACACACACAAAAAAAAGGAACATCAAGTGTTCTTAATGGAATAACTGACACATATCACCCTTCTACTTGCATAGTACACACCCTTGGGCAAGCAGGGGCTATCCTTGCCAGCCTCTCAGAGCCCAAAACATCCAGGACCACAGCTTCAGGACTTTGCCTTGTAAACCAGGAGCCAGGGCAGAGTATCTGGGCAGGAATCCCACCTGAGACCAACAAGGCATGTCACTCAGGAAGCAGGAAAGCTCAGAGGCAGAAGTTGACCTGTAGCATCTAATAAATAAGTTACATTCTGGACTGTCATTCCCAGCAGGACAAGAGTACCACATTCCCACATTACCTGAAGCAGCAGTGACCTGACCAACCTCTTGCCACACGTGCTCTGCTGCCCTGAAGTGGTGCTGCATCAACACTTCTGCTGGCCTTGGAGAACACAGGTGCTGCAGCCAAACCTCTACAAATCAGCACTACCAAAAAAAATCCACTTTGAGGTGCAAGGTTCAAGTCAGTCAAAGGAGTTAGGAACACATAATGCACCTTTTCTGTCTGGGGTTTCAGGAATTGCTCCAGTTCTGGTCTTCATTTTACTGCAGCATCAGAAAAAAAAGCTTGTTCCACAGTACATTCTTCTCAATTCTTTTCTAAAGG
The DNA here is from genome assembly GCA_025447755.1 of Corythornis vintsioides. NCBI lineage: Eukaryota > Metazoa > Chordata > Aves > Coraciiformes > Alcedinidae > Corythornis > Corythornis vintsioides. The sequence goes on from JAOEGS010016272.1 coordinate 85,254, forward strand.
ACTGCTGAAGGAGACATGAGAAATAAAGTAACCTCACAGCATGCAGTTCAGCAGAAGAAACAGAGAACTATAGTGCATTTGCCAGTCAGAAATATAATGCTACTGTGCACTATTACAGAAGCAGTAACTGGAATACTGCAAGGCTAACTGAAGCTGAAGAGCACTGTGACTGATAGCATTGTAGTAGTTTGATTTAGTTGTTGGGTTTGTTTTTAATCATTCTTCCCTCCCATCCCAAGTGTATCCACCTATTTAGGTCCCCCACCAGGCACAAGTTAAGGAAGCAGGAGAAAAAAAAAAAACTCAAAACAAACCAGAAGAGGATGCAGCTTTATTGCAGTGCTCACTCAGTACTCCATCAACACAACAGAGGCTATGGTACTATTGAATTGCAAAGCAAGAACTGGTTATTTTCTGAACCCTACATCCCTAGCACTGCCTCAGCAAGCCACTTCATGCCACTGCTGTGGCATTGCCATTTGGATGGTTTCTTTACTCATGAGTCAGTCCCCAGCACTGTTAGAAGCAGTGGATTTACACCTTTCCACTGTTCTTCCAAAAACTCACAACACCTAAAGGGGAAGGGGGAGGTTAAACTAGGGAGAGAAACAAGGAGATAGAAATTTATTTAGTGCTCCAACAATACAGATCCTGCACTTACACAGACCTTGCCTTACTTTCCTTCTTTTTACTTTTCATCTTTCCTGTTCCACTTCTACATAACTAGTTAACATTTTGCCTACCTGTCCTCCCTTTTATTTTTATCAGCTCTTGTATACCAGAGATATTCCTCTGGTCCACAAGACAAGGAGTTTTGAGGGAGTAGCCTGGTGCCCAGTGGTTCCTGCTGCCCTCAGATCAGCTGAACAGAAGCCAGCAGCTCTATCAACCAACTGCTTCCACACCAGGCACTCTTAGGTTGCCACAGAGTTGTAACAGAATAGGAACTAGCAGTCTGCTCTGCCTGCAGTGTGACAAAAATCAAGACCAGTTACGTGATCAATAAGCAACAACAAAAGTAGTTTTTGAGTAGAAATTGCCAGTTTTTATGGAAGGGAAGAGAAGAAATCAGCTACTGAAAGAATATGCAAAGAACACAAGAACCTCCATCATTACAAAATATGGCACGTGTGATGTACTAGAAGCAAGTATATACACATATTCATACTTGAATTAACAGCTTATTCCAAGTGATAGTGATAGCAGCACTATAATCTTTAAATGTCAGTAACTTCTGAAGGTTTTTACAACAATGGAGAGCAACAATGCCACCTCATCACAACAGGTTCTGACTATCCTTTAACCCTTGAAAAGGGAAGAAATCTGTTCTCATGATGAAGTTTACAAGCATCTCCCTGTTCATACACACCACACGTTCACAAGCACATAGTGAAGAAATGAGACAGCCCAGAGAGCACTGCTAAACAGAGGCAAAGTGAAGTTATATCTTAAAGGTTAAGCTGCCACTCCTGAAGAGGGGCTAGCCAAATCCCATTGAAGCATGTCAGTCCCAGGATGGAGCCAAGGGACTGCCCACAGTCCCACCTCAGTGCTCAGGCTTGCAGCTCTAAAGCTGAGGGAACAGAAGTGGCAGAGCCCACCAGGCACCCCATTGCATACAAGCACTCAAGCACATCACTCAATATGCTGCAGAAGCCTGCAGAAGCCAAGAGGCTTTTGAGTCCCTTATTCTTGCTATCAACTTTGGACAACTTTGCCAAGTTTATCTAGCTAACAGTTATCAGCTATAAAAAGGCTTAAAATATTTTGCAAAGAGAATATCCTCTACCTCCTCCCATACTCAAGCCAGGCACATATCCCACACTTGGCAGAAAGTTAGAAAAGGACCACTTTCAAGTCTCCAGATTGCAAATTGTCAAATGTCAGCCAAGAGGCTATCATTCTCAAATGCTGTCTGCATCACACACTTAAAAAAAAAAAAAAAAAAATCCAGTTATTCTCACAGAAATGCCTAAGGCATAAGACAAAAAGCCAACTCCTACAGGAAAGTCAGCACTAGATCTTATAGTCTTGCAGTCTTGCCTTCTAGTCCCAACTCTTTGGTCTTCTTTCCAGCACCACCTGCAACACAAGGGTCCTTCCCTGCAAGGCATAATACTGTGAAGAACCTGTTTCAGCCTACTAAAAAAAGACAGACAAAGGGAAAACTTATGTGCAGTTTTAACCTAATTAGTGAAGGAGAGCAGAGAACACACACAATTCAACTTTAAGAACAGCTAGATTAACCAGAAAGGAAAGAAATAAAACCACTATCTGCCTGCTTACTGACCTCTTCATTCTCCCCCTACTTACTCCTAGTGACTAGAATATCAAAAGCCCAATTGCTGCAGCTGCCTACACAGCAATTAAGCTTAGTAATCAAGATGTCAAGTGACACTACTGCCCATTATGTTAACCTTCCTAAAATAGCTAACCCATCTTCACAGCAGGTAGGGAATTTCTGAAACACAGCAATGCACTCCAAAGAAAACAAGCAAGGTTCTGAAGACAAGTTATGTCGTGTGAATGTGCCAGTCAGAGAGCTCTGTAGCATTACAAAGGTGGGTTGATGGGTCCCCTGCTCCAGGTATTTGCTCAAGATGGTAATTAGGACAAACTATTAGACATACTTAGTTATTTGTCCTTTGTTACAGGTGAAGTGGGGGAAAGCAGTATGCTGATAATCAAAATACTGTTATACTTCCTCATTTTTAGTGAGATACTCTAATATATCGTCCATTCACTTCCAGTTCAAGCTGTTTTGTTGAAGACAGGTGTCCCAGCTTACAAGATCAAGCTGCAGCAAGAGCAGCATGGGGATGCCACCACCTTCTCTGTCCTAGCTTCCCCCGGCTGCCAGCTTTCCTTGGGAGGTGTCCCGCAGTGCCGCCCTGTGGACACTCTGCAAAACAGCATCAGAGCAATAGGAAGCCATTTCCAGCTCTTCCTTCCCTTTCCTTCCTCCCCCCACCTCCCACCCCTCACCTTCCTTCCCCCCAGGCCCTCAAGGGGGTTTCGGCAGGATGAGAAGGGTAGGAAGAGGAAAGCTCCCTTGCTAATTCACTGGCGGGTCACTACCCTTTCCTGCTAAAGGTCCTGCCATAATCCCCCACCCCACCCCCTCCAGCTGAAAAGCCAGAGATGACTCTCCTGGGAGAGAGTTAGAAATAATTAGAAATTCATCTTTTGCTATGAATAGCAAAGGTTAGAGCATGAACAGCTGTGTCTTCATTTTGCATCACTACCTTAACCACAAATACAGTCTTTGACTGGGGCTCTTGAGGGTAGTCAACATGTTGTTAGCAGAAGCATACAGATGTATGCAAACAAGGCTGCCAAACTCCCCAAGCAAACTGCACTACTTGTTATTTACATGTTGGAGTGTAGAAAACCACACACGGACAGAATTCATTCTTCCCCTCTCACTTCCACTGGCCTCGTACCTTTCTTTTCCCAAAGCATCTTCTCCATATCCTCACACACAGAGTTACAGAATCCAAGTTTCTCACTGTGGCTACTCTTCAAATACAGTGGAAGCACAGAGAGAAACAGTTTTCACTTATTCAAGAGGTGCATTTAGGGTTTTTTAATTATTGTTTTCCCAAGAGCCACTGACTGGGGTTTCTGCTGATCAAGGAGTCTGTCCACAAGTAATTTACAAATATGGCATTTCCAGTGCAAGTCAACTATTTGGTAACACACCACCTACAAAACAGGACAGAGAACAGCTGCTCAGTGTTTACCTGAAAGTCACAAGCTTTTCTTTAAGAGTAAGTGCAGGCAACTGGTACCAAAGTTTGAAAGTAAAAGTTGTCCCCCCACTCCACGCTCTTGGGTGATGTACTTGAAAGACACAAAGAAAGCTGAAAAGGCTCCAAGAAGCAAGAAGATACAGGAGCATGAGCAGGTCTGAGGGGTCAAGCTCACTCTGTAACCACACTGAGCCTAGCTGGGTAGGAAAGAGACCAGGGGCACAACAGAAGCCACATGCAAGAAAAGAATGAGAACAGATCCCCGACTTGAACACAGGGTTAGGGAGCAGCAGAGTTTAAAGGAAAATTAATTTAAGGGTTAATGCTGCTTACATCTCTGAAAATATCCTGGTAACTATTAAAACTGTGGGTAAACCCCCCAGAATCACAAAGTCTGTCTCTGAGGAAAGCCATGGAAGTCTACTGAACTGCAGCTCTGAGAACTGCTGCTGCCATGAAGCTCACAGGAGTTAACTCTAAAGCACAACAGGCAGCAGGGGCTCACTCTTCCCATCCCTCAAGCCAGAGGGGCTGTCAAGAGATGAGGAAGGACACCACAGACACCAAGAGAGCACCTGTTCAAGCCTCAGACTGAAGTAGGCACTGAGCATGCACCCACCACAGAGGGACTGCCATGGAAGGAGTGAACACCTGCCCAGGGCAGCTGCATCAGGAAACACCCATAACAAGCAGCAATGCCATTTCTTCAGGACTCTGTATGATCTTTCCAGCTACTCCAGTAGCTGGAAAGAAAAAAAGTTATATAGTCACTCTATCATTTCAGACTGTTTTATTAGCCCCATACTTTGAGTTCAGTTTGCATTACAGTTGAGATGCATTGCAATGGGGCTCACTGGAGCAGCCCCTTTGTGAGGATTCAGCAGCACCATGTAGCATATAACTAGTTTGCTACAGAAAATCTTTTCAAGTGTGCTCATTAAACAAGGCAGCAGTAGCAAGATACTTGAACACACACAAAAAAAAAAAAAACCCAAAAAAAAAAGCACCAAGATCTGGTGTACTGTCAATAGCAACAACAACAAAAATTCAACCAGTATCTCAAGATAGACTCCCTAAATTTTAGGGTTATAACAAGGGTAGATAAAAAACACACAAAAAAACCACCCCACCCCAGCAGTACATCTGAAACAAAACTGAAACATTAACGTAATCACAGAGCTAAAAACCATGGTAAGATACATCTATCAGGAAAGGACAACACTAAAGTCAAACTAAAATGTTGCAGATGCTAAATCCTGAGTGTAAAGATGCTCATTAGAAGCATCTTACAGATAAATGCTTATCCCTGCATCTCTGCTCAGATTCTAGGCACCAAAGGTCCCTGCCACCAGGCAGCACCCCATGGCACCCCTTCAAAGTGGTTTATCCATGTCTCAGTATCAGGAGAGATTTGCTAACTTTGTCTTGTGGGAAGTTGTAGGGGGACTGGGGAGTTCTCAGGCCCTGGTGGAAGATAACATTGATACTGACCTTTGAGAAAGCTTTAATGGGACTGGAGTTCTCAGGCTCTGGTTGAGGAGAACATTGACTCTGAGTAGCTTGCTATGAGAAAGGTGCATAGGCTGAGAGATAAGGGGAAGCTGAACAAAATAAGAAGTGATGAGAGAATAAAACTACATTAGCAAAGCACCTGCAGATACCAGGCACTATAACTTGAGCAATAAGGAGTTGGAAAAAGAAGGAGACAGCAAAATGTAGCCTATAGAAAAAAGACACACTTGCTTTGCCTGCTGTGCTGAACAGATAAAAGATGGTTGGGGAAAAAATAAAGTGGCTCTGGCTTTTCAGGCTCCAGCTGGTAGTGTCAGCTTTTGCTTTTAGCTTCCTTGTTTGGCTTGGGCCTTTCAGGCTCAGCCTGAGCTTTGGCTTTTCCACCCTGAACTCATCTATTATTGTGCCCAGCTGAACTTCAATACTCTTGCTCTGCATTTATAGCACCTGCATAGCATAATCCATCTCCCACATTACCCAGCATGTATACAAAGCAACTCATCACCTTACCTAGAGTTTATACAATGATAGGGAGGAGCATGGATGGAAGAAAAAATAAAAATAAAAAAAAGTCACAGGTTTCCAACCCAAGTTGAAAAGCAGAGTGTTTTGTGAGAATGATGCTGCTCTGGTGGTGCAGCAGTGTCACCACATTTTTTTCTCCCCCTGTTGCTGTGTTTCTCCACTAGAGGACTCACCTGAGAACTCTACTACAGCTTCTGCAGTTAAGCCAAGTTAAAAAAAAAAAAAGAAAAAAAGACAACCCTGACATGTGGATGGTACATGTAAAATGAATGGAAATGTACTAGTATATGCAGCACATGTAATGCACGAAGACACGCTCCCCTAGCTAAAGGGGAAAACCAGCAACTCTCCTGAGCTTTCTGCTGTTTTATGACACATACCCATGTTCACTTAAACGAAGGTTAAATGCAAGAGCCAGTTTATCCACACTGGGTTAGCTCAGAAGGCTCCCAGCCCAGCAGAAGTGCTGCTACATTCCAGCACCAGCACTGCGTATTTAGCTGGAAAGTAGCAGATAAACAAAGACTGTAAGAGAAGGGCCAGCAGATGCTCTTCTAGGTCCCTTCCAACCCCTAACAGTCTGTGATTCTGTGATCAGCTATTATTCTTTTCCAAATAAAGGCTCCCATCTACACAGAGATGTTTATGTACTCTTTGTATTATTATTATTACTGTGCACAAATAAACACGCCTGCCGCGCTGATTCGGCTCTTGTAAAATCCAAAGAGCATCATTTCACCTCCCCAGCCCATGCCATGGCTTATCATCAGGCCGCCAAAACCAGCGGCAACGGCTCCCGACCCTTCCCGTGGGCGATCCGCTATCAGCGGAGCTCAACTGGTGCTACCAACGGCGGGAGAGGGGGAGGGAGGGAATTAAAAAAAAAAAAATTAAAATATCTGGGATTTCTCCGCTACAAAGGTGAGGTGGAGAGGCAGGGAGCCGACCCCCTACGAGGGGAAGGGTGCCGGAGAGAGCTTTCCCCCAGCTCCAAAGCTCTCCGAAAGGCCCCCCAGAGGCCAGGGGGGGGACCCAGAGGGGACCCCTGAGCCCCAGCAAGGGACCCAACGCGGGGCAGCGCAGAAGGGCTGGGAGGATGCGGGGATGGGGGTGAAGCGCGCACACGCACACACACACACACACACACACACACACACACACACGGAGCGTTGGTGCTGCAAAGGGAGAGGGGGGACGTGCTACCGTCAGTGTGCCGAGGCAATGTAAGAGAGGAGAAGTTCATTTGCATCAGGCAAGGGAGAGGGGAGGGAAGGCGAAATGATTTCGCTGAGCGTGAGAGCTGCTTACCTGCGGAGCGAAGGGGAGGGGGGGAGAGACGGGGACTGCGGCTCTAGGGGAGACATTCAACTCTCCCAAGGAGCGGGGTAGGGGAAAAGATAAATAAAAAAAAAAAAGGAGGAGAAGGCGTAGAAAGCTAGAGGAGCGTGAAGCACGCTGCGGCACTCCGCTTCCGAGCGGTAAGGGCAGGGCTGGGCTCGCCCCAGGGGAAGGGGCCGGTCAGGCCACCCCAGCCCCGCCGGGAGCCCAGGGCTAGGGCGTGCGGGGGGGACACCAGAGGAAACAACGAGGGGATGCCGGGGGTTGGGGTGGGGGTCTGTAAGGTCCCACCTGGCTCCCTCCCTCCCGTCTCCCCTCCCTCACTCACCCTCTGCATGGCTTTCAGGATCAAAGCCAGTTCATAGCGGGGCATCTTAGAGCTGGCTGGAGCGGGGGTATGGCGGGGCAAAATGTTGGGGGGGGAAAGGGGGCGGCAGCGATACCGAAGAGGTGGGGAACTGGAGGAGGAAGGCGCGTCCCCAGCTGCAAGCGGCGGCTTCTGGCCGAGCGGCTCCCAAGCTGCACAGCCACTCGGGCGGGCGGCGCGGCTTAAAGGGCGCCCGCAGCTGCGCAGGCTCCACAGCGCCGCCCCCTGCCCGCGGCAAGCGCCGCCCCCGCCGCACACACGCCCGCCCGCCGGGGGGTCGTTGCCACCCGCCGGCCCGCTGCCCCGTCTTAAGGGTGGGGAGGGGGAAGGGGGGCAAAAGAGGGTTGCTGAGCGGGACAGCAACTGCCGGGCAACGGGATTTACCGGTGTTTGAGCGCGCCTCCCCCCCCTTCCCCCCCCCCCCCCCCCCCCCCCCCCCCCCCCGCGGGCCGCGGCCCCCCCCCCCCCCCCCCCCC
>JAOEGS010016273.1:0-18251 GCA_025447755.1 Corythornis vintsioides
AATAAGTCTGCTTTTCTTTTTCTTTTTTTTTTCTTTTATATATATATATATATATTTATATATTTTTTTTCCCTGAAAGAAGTTTCTGTTACCAAAAGTTTGCCTAGTGTTATTTTTATAGCCGAGTGAGAGAGAATTTACAGGGAGCTGAAATCATTGAAGCTAATTAGCTGAATGGCCCTATTATTTATCCAGGGACACGTAGTACAATAATTGCTATTGCAGGTTTGAAGCATCTCAGGGATATTAATTCCAGAGCTTTCATGTCATCTCAGTACAGTAAAACTTCCTAATGGCACCCTGAAGGTGCATAATCTCATTTTAAAACTACTTTTTCTTCTTTTTTTCTGAGGGAACTGGCAGAATCTCCTTCCATAAAAGCTGAAAAAGGGGAAGAACTCATAATATTTTCCTCATAAGAAAGCAGTTATATTTTCTTATTATTTTTTCCACTCTCTGACCTTTCTTGCTTCCCAGTGATGGGCCTGCCAGAGCACAAATCAAAAGTTTCCCTGAACTTTGATCCTCTGCCACTGGCAGGGGGGTGGTGGCAGCTGGTTTGGCAGCACCCTGGGGACTGGGGCACTGGGGGGGATCCTGTCCCTCCTGGGGCTCCTTCAGAAAACAGAGGAGGGATGAATCCTGATGTCCTCATAGAGAGGACCTGCCAAGGTCCTGTGGTGTGGAAGATACTGGGCTTTACCTTCTCCCATGGGGCAGAACCAGGAGCTCCAGGGGGGCACCCAGCCCAGGGATGGTGTGAGAAGCTCAGAGCAGAGCCTCTGCCCCCTTAGAATCACTGAATCATCCAGGCTGGAAACAACCTGAAAGATCTTCAGGTCCAACCATCTACTAAACATTGTCATGACCACTAAACCCTGCAACCTTCTCCCACCCATCCCTGCACATGATTGGCAGCTGTTTGTCAGTGGCAGTGCTGAAGGATGAAGTTTTCAGGAGAGGGGAGCAAGATGAATCTGCACCATATTGTGGGGTTGAAGGTGTTTGATGGTGTTTGATACTCCCAGGGGGTAACAGCTCATGGAGTGTCCCCTTTGCTGCAGGTCCCACCTGCCTGTGTTGTCTGGGTCACAGCTGGTACCTCAGCATGGGCACCAACTTCAAGGCAGCCCCAGCCCAGAAATGCTCCCAGTCCAGGCACTCAAGACCAGTGCAGATGGGAGAGAGCAGTGAAGTCCCCATATCCATTGTGACGTGCACAAAGCCACGTGTGCCAGTCTCCTGCTCCAAACCAGGTCCTCCCTAAGCTCCATCCCACCTGAGTCTAGACCCTTGTGTCTGGCAAGTGCTTTCCACCCCGTGGGGCTAAAATGAAGCATCTGCCAGAGAGAAAGGTCAAGATGCAGCCCAAGCTTCTCCATTCCTGAGTTGATAGGTGGCTTGGATTCATCCCCCTCACTTTGACCATCAGGCAGGGTGAAGACCCTGAGACCTTGGAGCAGAGCAAAATGTCCCCAGGGAGAGGTTTCCATCTGTCAAGAGCAGGAGGTGCTTTTGCCAGTGGAGACATCTCACATGGGTATCAGGGGTTAAACGGGGTGAGCCCAGGCTTTGGGCAGCTCAGAACTGACCCTTCAGAGAGGGTGCTCTCAGATCCTCTTTCTGGGAGAGATTTTCTCTCTGGGAGATCAGAGAGGGCAGGTCCTACTCAAGAGTCTCCTGGAGACTCTACCCAACAGGAATCAGTCGCCGTGCCCGTTTTGGGGTGAGGGATCTTAGGGTAAGGATGGGGAGCAGATACCTGGGAGATGTCCAGGTGTCTGTGCCAGTGGCTCGGGGCTGGACAGTGGTGTGGATTGGTGTTTGTGACCAGTGAGGGTGTGGGGGTGAAACGTCCATGGGCCTTTCATTAGAGCCCCGTGAACGGCGCCGCTTTCTCTTTAATTTAACTTGATTTAAATGACACTCGTGGGCCAGATGAACCCAAGGCACTGGAGCTACACCAATTTACACCAGCTGAGGATTTGGCAGTAAAAGGGGAGAGGAAGAAGGGAGGGGGGGATGAAGGTGATTCCCTGTACTTTGTTTTAACCCACCAATCTTTACAGCCATCCATTAAGGTTTTCCACCAGGCATTTCTCCTTCTGCAGAAGAGGTTTCAGCGGAAGAAATAAAGCTGTGAAGATTCAGTTTTCACTTGGTTTCTCGTAAAGACAGTCAGACTCCAACATAAACAACAATTTACACCCAGCATTTATTCTGGAAATTACAGTATCGTGCAGCTAACGCACACAGATAAATAATGTTTTATGGGATTCTGTGGAGTCCTTTCAGGGTAGTGGATGTTTAGTAGAATTAGAAGACTTAGGAAACGGAGGCTCCTGCTCTAGCTGTTAATCCTGGAAAACACAAACCCAGGGCAGGCTCCCACAATTAAAGAGATAAAAATAAGTTCCTCTGTGTTTACACTCCGTCCTTTAAAAAAACATCTTTATTAAACATTCAAGGGGACAAGTCCTCAAACCATCCCAGGCAGAGTCTTGCGTTGGTCGTGTTTCCAGCTCGTGGTGGGAAAAAACAGCTCAGAGATCCTCAGGCCTCTGGAAAAAAGGTATTTATGTCAGGAGCCCCATCCTGTCCGAGCTGTCCTGGCACAGGCTGACCCCACACACACGGTGGATAAGCTTTCCAGGCACTGCTGTGGCAGAAATGGGCTGAGGTTTTATGGTTTTGTGTAAAACACAGGATAAAAAATAACTGGATGTGCAAAAAACCCATCATTTTTGCAGCAGAGTCGCTGCAAGAGGGAGTTGGTGTGGGAGGGTTCAGCAGAACCCCGAGGCTAAAGCATTGAGGTCTCGGGCAGATGCTGTTCAGAGGAGCTCCCAGAGCAGCTCCTGCAGCTCCCCAAGGCCAAGGGCCACCTCTGATGCCAGATACAAATGGCCTTAAAACTCCAGTATCCTCTTGTGAGATGTGTGGCTCCTACATCCCCTTTTCTCCTTGAAAAAGTGACTTGACATAGCTGAGGTGGCAGAAGCTCTGCTCTCAGCAGGGCTCGTGGGGCTCGATGGAGCCAAGCAGGGCTGGAGCATCCTGGGCTTCAGCAGAGGAGGGTTGTCATCTCGTTCCCTCCTGCAAAACTTCCACCTTTTTAGCCAGGATAGCTGCAAAACACACTGTCCATCAAATCAAAGGTCAGGGGCCAGTGTAAGAAAACAAGAAAACAAATCTGAGGCTTCCAGTGCCCGGGCAGGACGAAACAACGTTGAGCAAACTGTTTGAACAAGAGTCCACTTGTCCTAATTAATGTTGGGCTGTCACTGTGATTATTAGTTAGGGGGTTTTAACTGCTTCAGCCCAGAATTTGTTCTTTGAAGAGCAGCATCTCCCAACTGACTGCAGCTTCCTTGCAGAGCATCCCCTCCTGGCTACAGAGACCAGGGGGGCAAAAGCGCCGTCATCCTGCCAGGTTCCTCCTGCTCGTGGGATGGTGGAGGCTGAACCTTGTGTGTGTGTTGCTCCAGCTCCTTTGCTGTTTGATTCAGTGCCAGCCATGGAAATGCCATGTTTGGGGCAGGGGTTGGTGGCCCCCAGCCCCGAGTTGGCTGCAGTTGGATGTGTGACCCTGGAGGAGTCTCTCTGCTCCAAGCTGGTTACCCCGGGGTGCGTTCAGGGGTGGCCAGGAGGGTTGTGTCTGTCAGGAGGAGGGGGATGTGGAAGCAGGCTGGGGTGGAGAAGAAGTATTTGCTGTTTAAAAAGCAGGCTCTGGAATCCACACTTAGGGTTTTGTGGCCTTTAGTAGGAGTGGGAAAGCATCAGGGCCAGGAATGTGTGTGTAGCCAAGGCTGGGTGAGCTCCAGCAGGTTCTGAATCAGCTCTTCCTCCTGCAGAAACACCCCTGGCCTTCCTGCTCTGGAGCCGAGTGCTGCGAGCCAGAAAGTACCTGGTGTGATATGTGTTTGCCTGCACAAATCTTCAAAGAAGTAGGAAAAAGTCAGAAAGGTGACAGTTTTCCCCATTCTGCCCAGGAGAATGTTAATTACAGAGCCCAAACGTGGCTTTTCCAGTATAAAGCTGTGGAGCATCGGGTCTTCCAAAGAGAGAGGCAGCTCTCTCTGCTTCTGTGCTTGACCAAACAGCAAACCCAGGTCTTCTGCGAGGTCCTCGTGTGCCACTGAGATAGGAAATGGGACTGGAAATGTGGGATGTGCCACTCCCATCAGGCTCATGACCCACCTCACCCAGTAGCTGTTGCCTGCAAGTACCCAGCACCAGCTGAGTCACAAGAAAAGCCTGTAATGGTTGGTGATGGAACAACTCTCCTAGATTTAGAAATTCCCTTTTTGACCCTTAACTGCTTTACGACTCAAAGCATAAAAGTTTATAGTCCTTAACTTTGATCTTGCCTAATGGAGCTGCAGATGTTAGTGCTACTCGGGTAAATATCGAACCCGTATCAGAGCAGGTAAACAGGAGGGTCCATCCATCTTCACCCCTGATTGAGACATGCTAATGGGGGCTGGGGTGGGGGAAAGTTTGTGCCTGGATCTGTGGGTGGTTGTGATTTTGGCCCCATCAGAGCTGCTGGCTGGTCCTCCTGGTGCCGCTTCCATCCCAAGGACATCTCATGGGGGGACTTGGTAAAGCCACGGATGAGGCAGGTGTGGGTTCCCATCCTTTTTGCTGGCAGATCCCATTTTCATCTCACCCTTCCCCTCTCCTTTCCCCTCTGTTGTTGCTCACAATGAACCTGGAGAGGAAGGGAACTGCCCTGGCTCGTCCCAGCTGCGAGAGACTGAGCGAGAGGCATTTACAGCCTGACAGGGAGATAAAGATAAAGATGAATCTGAAGCCTCGGTGGCTGTTAGCGAGGGGAGGAGGAAACGTTTATGGCCCCATCTGCCGGCGTTTCAATAGGATGGGACCAGCTTTATGGCAGGAGCCTCCAGTGCCACTTCCTTCCATTTGGGGACAAGGATCTGATTTCAAGCTGTTCCCAGTGATCCTGCTGTTTGCCCCACGGCCGGGGCAGGAAGGAAGGAAGGGAGGGAGGGAGGGGGGCAGCGATGCCGCGGGGACCCGGTGGGCACAGGGCGCACCCACGGATGTGTGGCTGTCGTGATGCTGGAGCCAGACCAGGAAAAGTGGGTTCCAAGGATATTTGTGGGTTGCTGGGCAGCAGCTCCCCTCCCCAGAGAGCTTCTCCTGTGCTTTCTCCTCATCACCTGGTTTGAGGGGTGATCACTGAGCGATGATAACCCCACCTCGTGTGGAGATGCTCCTGCTCCCAGGGCAGCTCATGCAAGGGAGTCAAAATCAGGCTGGATGAGGATCAGCCCCATCTTGGTTCCTCTAATAACAGGGAAAAATTACCGTCGTTTTCCCGTTAGGACAGAGCACCTTACAGCAAAGATTATCAAGCACTTTCCAGTGGAGGTTAACTGGTGTTATCCCTGTTTTGCAGCAGGAGAAAATTAATCGTTTGAGAGGTAAAATGGTGTTTTCAGGGTCAGTGGAGAGCTGGGACCTGCTGTTTGCTGCACTTTGCTGGGAGAGGCACTAGGCACTGAGCCCCTGAGTAGGGACAACTAGAGCTTGGGTGCTGAATTGGGTCTGGTTTTAAAGAGCACCCTAAACACTTGGGGCCTGCTGGTGCTTTCTGCACAATCCCACTGAGCAGAAGTCGTAGGAGGCTCCCTGAGCAGGTGGTTCCTCCCTTCTCCTCCACGCTGGCTCCGGGCTCAGCCCTGGGACTCCACAACAGCTTCCACAAATATTTGCTCCATAATATGACAAGGTGCCAAAAGAGACTCAGAGCAGCAAGAAAATCTCCAGGAAAAACAATTATAACGCACCTGCAATTCCTCCCCCTGCCCCCTCCCAGCTCTGGTAACCATGGCAATAATCTTTCGGTGTCCTGGGGTTACCAGCCTGCTTTCAAAAGCCTTGGAAATGGCAGGAGGCCGAATGCTGCTGGTGCTGAGGAGGTCCTGGGCAGGGAGGGCAGGTGAGTACCTTGCAGGAGCAGAGCCCTGGTGGGTTTTAAACCACGTTAACCTCCCAACCTCGCCGCCCTTCCGCACACGAGCTCAGCCCTCCCTTGAAGTGGTTAACTGGGCTGTGAAGCCTTCTATCAGCCGTAATAGCTTCAAGGTGGGGAATAAAAAATGGAGAGTGTTTAAATTGTTAATGGGTTTCATGTTCTTGTCACTGTTGAGGGTTTGTTCCCTTTTATAAACTCATAGTTTTTGGTTGACATTGCTTTTATGTGAGCCATCAGCCGGCTGGTGATGGTGTTCCCGTGTTAGACCATTACTGCCGGATTGTATTTGCAGTAAAGAAAGAGAATGGAGGCTGTAAATCTACAGGCAGAGATTTAGGGCTCTGTTTCTCTGCAGTTTAGGTCCATGTGCTCGGGAAAGTCCATTCTCCCCCGGCAGAATTCCACCTTCCCAAGCGCTGCTGCCCCAGTGCCCAGGGATTTTGCCCGTGGGTCTGGTCCTGCTCTGCCCCGACCTCCAACTTCCCTAAGTGGTGGGGAGAGTGGAGAAGAAAGTCACTGCTCCAGGCAGGGCAGATCCTGCCCTCGCTCAGGATGGGGTCTGGTGGGTGTGAACCCCTCGGGTGCTGCTCCTTGGCACCCTCAGCAAAGGGCAGAGGTGCCCGCTGCATGGAAACACAGAATCATTCCAGTTGGAAGAGATTCCAGGATCATGGAGTCCAACCATTAACCCAGCACTGCCAGGGCACCACTGACCCATGGTCCTCAGCACCTCGGGGTGGTCCAGGCACAAGCACAGTCCCCGGGATGTCCCCCTTGTGTCACAGGTGTCACCGGGAGCAGGTGGGCACCACATCCCTGTGACCTTGGAGTCTTTTTCCCCAGTGATGGATGTTTTCCCTCAGACTTGTCCCAGTGGGTGCTTTTGCTGAGGCTCTTCCCAGGAAACCTGGAACAGGAACCCAAGTGCTTCTGAGTCCTGGACCCAGCTCTGCCCACTCGTGAGCTGTGTGAAGTACCAAGTGAAGGTGGCCAGGGAGTGGTGGGTTGTTAGAAGAGCTAATTGCCTGTTTGGGAGCAAATTCCCACGACCATGGGCACATCAGCCTAGGATTTACCTCAGCAAAAACACTCTGAGATAGGTGATCACCCCAGGGTCAGACACAGACCCTACATGGGGAGCCTGGAGAGCGCTTCAGACTCTTGGGATGGTTCAGGTGTATTCTGGGGGGACCAGGGTCAGCAGCATCACTTGGTCTTCCTTTTGGAAGTGGTGTGGGAAGGTGAAAATACAGCCTGGATGGGGCTATTCCTTCCCCGTGCCAGGAGCCTAATGCAAAACTGTCAGCTCAAAGCATTACAAAGGACCCAAGCCACCTTTCCCTGCTCTTCCCCTTCCTCTTCCTCCTCTAAAATGAAAAATCATGGTTTTTTGGCTCCCACGTGCTGCCTGGGAGGTGCATTCAGGCAGGTGGAGCTGTGTGTGGGTACTCATCTCACCCCACACTGGTCAAGATGGTGCTGCCCATAACTCTGGAGTGTCATGGATGAAAGGCCTGGGTTTGCTCTGGGCACTTTTCCTCCTGTTTTAAAGCTTTTTTTTTTTTTTCCTCTACGAGGAAAATGAAGCTTTGTGTTGTATATTCACAGGACTCCAGGAGCACAGGGCTGTAAAGGAAACATCTGCAGCACTCACAATGAGATCACACAACTGGCAAGTGACCGTCTGTGCAGGGGGAGGGGTCTGTGAACTCCCCCTCCAGCACCACTGTGTCCTGGCTGCCACCAAGGCTGCTCAGGGAGATTTCAGAGGTTTTACCCTCTGAGGTTGGAACCTGGGGGGTGCTGGACCCCTCACAGACACACTGGGGCTCACACCCTGGACTGTTCCACTCCAGAACAATTCCTGATCTCTCCATGGGTCCAGCTCTGCCCCAGAGAGCCCCCCAGGTGCTGCTTTGGGCCATGCTGTGCCCAGAACTGGCTCCTCCATGCCAGGGACAAGGTGTTACCTGGTTGTTTTGCTCTCGTAGGGGACTGGGGGGGATCCTGCAGCAGGGCAGGGTGATAATTTCCTACCCTCACTGCCCTGCATGTGCCTAGCTGCATGCACATGCATACATGGCACATCTGCGTATAAACGGAGATGATCCTCAGGGAAAGGGGAGGACATCACTCAACCCTCAGCTTTTCCCTGAAGTCTGTTGTTAACAGAGACAATGCCCATCCCTGGGGCTGGCTCCCATAAAATCTCATTGTCATATATATTCCAGGGCATCAACATCACCCGCCAACCCCCCCGTCCTGCTCCCCAGCCTCCGTTTGGCTCCTGATTTCCTCCAGTTTTCCTCTCTCTGCCGCTGTTCTCCTTTGCACGAGGGCATCCAATCCAAGTGCTGAAACTCTTCCCACTCTTCTAATAAACTGAGAAAATCCCAGGAGATGGTGGCTGGACCCAGAACATCTTTATCTGGAACCCATTCAAGGTGCCATTCAAGGCAACGCCGGTGCCAAACTGGCTGCCATGGGTGCCAGTGAGGTTTTGCTGCCCCATTATCCTGCCCAAAGCTTCCAGCCAGGATCTCTTCCCTGCTGCCCCTGAGGGACACCCACGTGGGTCACTCAGAGACTCCGTTTCCAGCCTCCTGGAACGTCGCTGCCCATGACCCGATGGCATCACCTCGGTGTTTTCCAAGGGTTCTGTTTTGTGGGGGGTGTTACTCGAGTCTCTCCAGCTCTCCACAGCTTCAGCCGTATGAAAATGTCCCTGCCTGGCCTGCCCAGCCTCTCCCCTCTCTCTAGAAGGCTAATCCAGCATTACAATCCAGTAACAGCAAAAAGGCACCTCCTTTTGCTCCCCCCACCCCGTTTTGTGCTTTTTTCCCCCCTCTTTCTTTTCTTAATTCACTGTCTACTGAGTTTCTGATTGACTCAAAGACCAATTAAAGTAAAATTTAATGGGAGAATAGATTAACTCCCCGAGGTTCCCCTGCCATCCATCACATTTTTATAGCAGGAGCTGTGAAGAAGCTCATAACTTCATGCTGTGAATGTGATAATAAAGAGGGCACGGAGAGGATTCCGATTTACTGCCGGGCTGATGTGCACCAGGGTGGGATTTACTGCCCCAGTCCCACCCTCCTTTTCTTCGGAGGGAGGTCGCTGGATCTGCACCCAGCACCGGCTCAGGGAGGCTGGAAGGTGGGATGGTGGGTTGGATCCTGCAGCTGTGTGGCTGAGGAACCTCCTTTGCTGTTGCTCAGGCTCAGTCCTGGTTGCTGATTGGGTTGGAATTAAGAGGGGGTGTCAGGGGTCACTGCAGAACTCCCAAGGAGCCCAGGAGACTGTCCCTTGCCACGGGGACAGTGGCAGAGAGAGGGTGGCAGGCAGAGTGGCGTGCCCAAGGCCAAGCAGGACATCAGTAGCACTCCTGACACGGGAGCCTGGTGGGACTCTGCTCCTCATCTGCAGCATCGAGGACTCACAAGGGGATGTGTTTGCCTCAGCCAAGGGTCGGGAAGGAGACAAGGCAGTGCAGTTCCTCTGGGTTGGATTAGAAAGGGAGAAGGAGGAGGGAGAGACAGGAGAAGATGCATCTCCCCTGGTGGGTTTCAGTGAAAAGGTTTGTGTGCTCAACAGCAACGAGCTGAAGGAGAGAGAGAATTTATCTGGAAATAATAGAAACTATTTGTTGGATTTTCTGGGCTGAAGATCTGGAGTTAATCATTATTCCACAAAACCCTGAATGATGTTTCTTTGCAGCTTTCCTACATAGCTAGTGCTCCGGTGGGAGTGCTCCTGACGCTGTTTTGTCAGGCACTATCAGCAGTATTGAGCCAACCTGAGCACCCGATTATTAATCCTTTTCTCCCGGTGACATGACGGCGATCGATGGCTGAACAAGCTATTGAAACTGCAGCAATCAACTGGACTCCAGTTAATCCAATGGGATCCTGACTGGGGCCGGGATTTTTAGGAAAGCTGGAGTTGGCTTGAGCCAACACTGACATATACAGGAGCAGAACCACGTCCTGCTGGGTGCCAGGAGGTCTGAAGGTGTTGCAGCATTAATATTATTAGTTAATTACAGGCATCAGCGCATCTTGTTGCCCCAGATGAGGGCAGATTGTTGCTTTCCGATGAGGAAAAATTAGGTTTTTTTTGGCTTGCATGATTGAGGACCCCATGACATCCATGTGCTGTTTCTGGAGGGAGGTTTATCCACAGGATAAATCCCTGTCCTGGGTGCTGAGGTGCTGGGGGGACACACGTGGCCGTGGGGGGGGGGGGCAGTGCCATCTTCTGGGAAATCCACTTAGTTTTCACACGGGGATTTGGGGGTGGAGCTGGGATTTTTCCTTGAACCCGTGTGTGGATTTGCTCCCATCCTGGAATCATCCCATCACTGATGGACTGCCCCAGCATCCCAGCTGGAGCTCCAGAGGGTTTGCTGACCACTTGTGGGTAGCACTCAAGGGACAGAAGCTCCTCAGGAAAATAGAAATAGAGGAAGAAACGAAGCAAAAGCTTTTGCTGCCTCTTCCACTCTTGCTGCCTGCCAGGGAGGGGATCTCATCCTGGACAGGAGATGCCCTGAGGGTGTTGGTCCCCCTCATTCAGGTCACCTCCACGACACCTCTGAGAGCACAGCAAAGAGTTTACAGCAGGAATCTGAGCAGGTGACTGTCACTGCTCAGCCTCGTGCAGAATCAGTGTCAGGTCCAAAACTCTCTTCCCAGGGGCTCATGCCCCTGTGCTGCGATGCCAGGGTGGGAGGGCAGGGCTGGGAGGGTGTCTGGATCTCACCCCACACTGCTGATAGGTTCTCGGTGTGCAGAGCAGTGGGGGGCACCTCAGAGACCCCCCATCCCTTGCTCCAGAGCTGCTGCAGCACCATCCTGCATGGGGGCTCTGTGGGTGTGCCCGAGGTTCTTGGGCACGCTGGAGGCCGGCGACTGCCAGTGCCCACCCTCACATGGGGCTGAGCCCACCCCCAGCACCCTCTCTGCCAGGTGGGACAGCTTGTGTTTGGGGAGGGCGAGGGTGGCTGCCGTGGGCTGTCAGCCCTGGCGAATGCTTACTAATAAGGTTGGCCATTAAGGTGGGTCAGTGATGGATGGGCTGTGTTCCCGTGCCCCAGCCTGGCGTGTGCTGAGACACTCCCTGACCAGCAGCTGTTGTACTGGCTGCCTTGTTAAGGGTCTCTCTCGGTGACATCAGCTATACATCAACCTGGCTGATGCCTTTGATTATTTGGACAGCTCTTGGCATGATGAATCGTTGGGATTGATCTGTCTTTTCTTCGCCTTCGCTCCTTGCCCCGTCTCTCCCGTCTCCCTCTGCTCTTCCACCACAAATCCTTTAAAGGTTAACACCTTCCCGGGCGTCCCTCTTAAACAGCTCTGGTGCTGAGGACTCTGCGTGCCAGGATGGAACTTCTCAGAGGGAAAGAGGCCAAGGTGGGCTGGCAGGGAAGGGCAGGTAGCTCTGGGTTGACCCCGCATTGCAGGGCTGCTTCAGAAAGGGGCAAGAAACGAGGGGGTCTCAAGTAACCCTGGTGCTCATTGCAGCCCAGGGAGGCTAAAAGAGAAAATGCTCTCTGGGAACCTTCCCCCTCCTCCCTCACAGCTTTCTGTCACTGCTGGGTGGGTGTTTGTGGCTTCTCAGGGCGCTGTGGTGGATGCCCTGGTGAGGGTGTGCACGTGGTTTCTGCTCTGCACCTCCCCGTGACATCAGGTTGTGGTCTGGGTCCCAGTGGGGAGCTCTGCCTCCAGCAGCCCCCAGCAGTGTGTGGAGCATCCCTCTCAGGATTTGCTTCCTACTGCAGCCACCAGCTTGGCACGGAGATGCTCCCACTGTGACCCTGCCAGTGGTGTAACCAGAGCTGGGCAGAACCTCTTAAACATCTCCCTGGTGGGTGAGTCCCACAGCACATTTCAGACCATCCTCTAAAACAGGACCTGTACTGGAGGAGTCAGGAGATGCTGACGGGCATTTCCAACTCCATTCTACCAGCTTTTGGCCTTGTTTAACCCTGTTACACACCCATGGGGTTTGTTCCAGCTCCGTTCTCCAAGGGCCATCCTGTAGCAGACACCTCTCCATGCCTGTTCTGCTTGTTTGCTGAGGCTTTCCCTGGTGCCAGCTCTCTTGCCCTGCCTCAGTTGCTAAAGCCTGACCAAAATGCTGTGGGTGCTGCCTGAACACATCCCAGCAACCAAAGCTGGAGGGGTCTGTGTCCCTCCATCACAGGCAGTGTTGCTCCTGGGGTCTCATCCCTGCTGCTTTCACAGTCCCATGGCCAACCTTGCATGTTTTAGACCCCTTGTCTACCAGCTCAGTTGGCCACGGGCTCTGGGCAGGAGGTGCTGGGTACCAGCATCCTCAGCAGGATGCCCGGTGGGGCTCTGGGGCGGTGTGGAGCAGAGCTCAGAAGCCTCCTCACCAACACATCTCCCTTTCTTCATGGCTCCAGGGCTGCTCTTCAGCGCCCTGGGGATGCACAGAGGAGGTGAGCTGTTTACCTGCTGCTGGGAAGCAGCTCCCTGGGTGTGCTGTGGCCTGAGCAGCAGCCAGCACGGGCTGTCTCTCTGCAGTGCTTTGAACTCTTATCTGTGGCGTCTCCGGATTTGTGCTGGAGCAGACGGTTGAGCCCCATGCGAGTCCTGATAACCTTTCTCTTGTTCATTAAGGGCCCACTTAGTGCTCTGTGGGACTGAAGAGAGACAGTCTGGAGGAGGGAAACAGCTCAGGGCTTTTAGCCTGGGTAATGCAAAACTTCATCAATAATCTTCCCAATGCAAACCCAGAACTTAAAAACAACCCTCATGCTCCCCAAACTGCCCCCAAAGAGAGAAAAACCTGCAAGGTTAAGACAGAGCGTCTCCTTGCGAGCTGTTGTGCTTGGGGAGGGTGAGTTTGGGGCAGATTAACTCTTTGGATCACAGGCTGTGTGCTGGGGGTGATGAGTGAGATGGTCTTCCCTTGTTCCCAACTGCTGCTGATGTTCTGGGTGTGCTGGTGCCAATGGCACATTCCCAGTTCTGGGTGTGCTGGTGCCAATGGCACATTCCCAGTGCTCCCAAGAGCCAGCAGACAGCCAGCTGGGATGAGAAGTGGGTCAGGGTGTGGGGCTTGCACTGGGATGTTGGTGAAGCAAGAGCCAAATGCTGTGGTTCAGCATTTTCCATGGTGGGACACAGACCTCCCTCCAGCGCCTGGCTGGAGTACATGTGTTCAGATCAGAGGCTCCCTCTGTCCTCTTGGCATCTCCAATGATGGTTGGTACCTGGGTGGGATTCCAGGACCTGTGTATCCCCCTCTGGAGTGCCTCATTCTGATTTTCAGCCCAAAGGGAGTTGAGCCAGAGGCAGAGGGGAGGGAAACACCCCTTAAAAATTGTCGAGGTAATGGAAACAACCTTAAACTATCATATTTCAACCATAACGCCATAATAAAAGTAACAGGATAATGATTTTTTTCAGTCCAGATATTAGAGGCCCAGATATTGATTGGTTGTTTCCCTTGTCGTTCTCGCCTCTGATGGAACTGCATTTTTTGACAGAGAGTGCAATAAAATGTACAGTTTCCAATTTGAGAGCCCTATAAATGTCATCTCTACATGCACGGTTACAAATTCTTCATGATGTTCCTCTCCCTCCCCTCCGAGCCCAGAGGGTCCTCGGGGACACAGGAACTTGCTCCAGGTCCCTTCCTGGAGCAGAAAGTTGCTGGTGCAGTCGTCCCTGTTGGGAAAAGATGCTTCATTCCCATGGGACAGCTCTCCTGGGGTTAGCAGGGCTGAGGCTACAGGGTTAATGTATCTTGTAGGGCTCAGATTTATTGATTCTGGGGCAAATTATCAGGCTTGCCCCAGCCTCTGGTTGTTCAGAGTTGAGGTGTTGGGAGCTCCTGCTTTGATTCCACTGGGCAGAGTTTTATTTGTGATGGGTTTTTTTCCAAGAGTTTGGTACCTTTGGGGGCAAAGTTCTGAGGGAAAGCTGCAAGCTGACAGGGGTGCCAAGGGAGAAGTGCTGGGTGGTGACATCTGAAGTCACATGGATGACATAAGTTATGTGAGTCCTTTTTTTGCTCCGTGCTCGTGTTTTTGGGGGGTTCTGTTTGTTCAACATCTGCCCTGTCTGGGTTTCCTCCTCAGTTTACAAAGCTGGGATTTTCAAAGGAGGCTACGAGTGCTCGTGGGGTAGGAGAGAAGGTGTCTCCTGTGGAGATAAGCCCTTGGCATCCTACCTCAGGAAGGTTTCAGGAGGATACAACCCAAGTCCTCTCACATTTTCGGGTCAGCAGAACTGCTGGTGCCAAAACTTCCCCGTGCCCTGGTGATGGAGACTGGAGAGGGACAGATGGGGTAAGGGACGACTGGAAGCAGGTCCTGGTAGGGAAGGACTCTCCAGCACCACTGCTTTCCCTCCCCATCGAGGCTGTTATTTGCCTGGTTTTAATTGGGGTTTTCAATCCCTGAAGAAATTTAGGGCTGGAAAAGGGGGTCGGCTGCAGGTGCCTGGAGTGCAGCAGCCGAAAGCGGGGGTAGGCAGAGCTGCCTGATGAATGCTCCTCTCCTCCACTGCAGAAATAACAATCATCAGTTTGAGAGAAATCCCTTTCCCACAAAGAGGCTTGAAACCATCAAGCTCCATCCCCGAGGTGCAGGGAAGGGGGAGGGGAGGGGGGGTACCCTGGTTTGGGTAATGAGGGCAGTCACCTTCCATGAGATACGCTGGAGCTGTGACCTTCCGTTAGGTTTAATGCAACCTTTTTATTTATTTCCAATAACTCTCCAATCAGTCAGCACTCTGCCAGCTTTCCTCTAACCTCAGATCACAGGCTCATAACCGGTTTTGGGGCTTTTATTGGTCTCCGAGGTAGCCAAGAGCCATTAAGCTCAGTGTTTTGATTTGATGAGAGACATTTCAAGGGTCTCAGTGTCTCTCTCACCTTTGCCTAAACATTTCAGGCCTGTCTCCACGCTGGGAATTGGGATTGCAGAGCCCAGCCCTGCTGCTCCTCAGCTCCCCTTCTGCCAGGCAGGAATTTTAAGGCTTAGTATTAAAGGGTTGAGGAGCTGGCATTGAAATTTGCCCTTTTTTCCCCCATTTTTATGGCTCATGCCAAACCCCTCACTAGGGCCTTTACCCATTGGGGTGCTGGAGGTTTGGGTTCATGTCACGAGCCCTGGAGCCAGCCTGGATTTGTAGCCAAGGACACATCTGATTAACCACATTTGGTGCTTTTTATAATAAACTCCTGATCTATAACATCCTGGATTTATCACTTAGTGGGTATCTGAGATGTAATAAGCAGCAGCTTCTTTTTTGGACCTGGCATTCTTTATACAGCCCTGTCACCTCCTTATATTTCCAGAGGTGGGATAGAACCAACGCGATCAATACTTTATTTTATCTCCTTTTACCAATAATTTTTTTAATCATGGTGTGTTTCTCTCATTCCCCCACCTTTGGATAAATAATGACAGCGAAGCAGTGCTGCCTTCAGCACTTTTCTTTGAGAAAAGTCCACAGAGAAAAAGTGATGAAGTCAGGAGAGGGGAAGGGCAGGAGCCTGCTGGGCCACCTGCTCGCCTTGGCATCCCCTGCATGAGCAGAAAGAGGAGGGTGAAGGTGCAGCCACCCCAAAAATGCTGCCAGGTGCCATTACTGACCCGCCAGGGCTCCTGGAGTCCCCAGAGTCCCTGTGGGACAGGGCTGGGGAAGAGCTGCCACCCCTGCCAGTGCCCTGCCAGCCAACCTGCAGCCCCCAGGATGGGCTGAGGGTGGATTGAAGGGACTTGGGACCAGGGGAGGCTTGGAGAGGTTGGACTTGGCCAGTCTAACCTGTAGGACAACAAACTGGGAGCTGGGAGAGACCAGTTTTACCCCCAGGTCTTGTTTTATTCCCTCTTCCAACCCCTAATATCTATGAATCTATGAATCTATGAATCTATGAATCTTTGACCATGCCCAGATGTGTTTTGTCACCAGTCCCCTCCTCTGCAGGGTATTTTAGGATAAAATGCTGTGACCGAGATTCCTGAAAAGCATTTTTCAGGGTGATAGACCAGGCCCCCATCTTCCAGCCTGCCCTGTGCTCCTGGGCATCAGCTGCATCCAAGGAGGCACCCCCAACACTGGGGTCCCCAGGGGCAGAGTGTGGGGGTGCCTGCCTGCGGGGGGGGGGGGGGGGGGGATCAGCACAACCCTTCTTTGGAGAGGACAAACTGTGCAGAGCTGGGAGGTCCCACCTTGTTCCCGGCAGGACCCCCGGCCCTGTCGCTGCTGCTGTCGGGCTGGATCGCGATGCTCTCGCCTTCAATCCTGGGCTTCTGCTGCTTCCTTGTGGCGAAGCTCGGCAACGACAACATCGTTTCCCACCTCCCTTCGCCGCCCTCAGCCCCTTCCTTCCCCAGCCCTGCCCCCGGGAGACATCCCCCCCGTCTCCTCCAGCATCCCCTGCTGGGTACCAGGTCCAGGGTGGGGCAGAGGGGCTGCACCCCCTGCCCCCCGGGTTGGGGTCCCCCCTCCCCGCAGCCGCAGGGAAGTTCTTGGTCCCGTCCATCCCCGCAGTGACCTTTGCCGGGTCCTTTATAAGTCAAAGTGGGATTTGTGTCTGGGAGCCCTTCCCGGAGACAGTAAATATGCCAGGGAGGCTGATGGAAGCACTTGATTTTAGTCGTATGTGTTTTTAAAGACCCGAAATGTAACCCTGGTGTCAAGACGGGAATTCAGGGGATATTTATGGTGTAAAGCTTTTTTTTTTTTTTTCCTCTCTTCCTTTTCTCCCTAACTGGAGCATCATTGCTGCTCAGGATTAAACATGGGCTTCCCCCTCTGACACCCGCAGTGATAACCCCCCCTCTGTGCTCCCCCAGACTGGGGGTCTTGCCCTGCCCGTGGCTCCTTTCCCTGCAGAGCCAGTGCCCAGTGAGGACAAAGTAGGACAAGGTACCCAGTGGTGGCTGGGCAGGACCCTCCCTGGGGTCCAAGGTCCTGCCTGGAGCCGAGCAGAGAGGAAGGATTTCTTTACACGTCTCCACAATGCTAATCCTGTTTATACTTCTCCGGGTGATGCTTCATCCCCTCAGTGTGACACCTTTGATTCATATTCCCCTCCTGAACCGCCCTCACCCTCAGATCCGGTCCCCCCGGCTCGTGTCTGGAGGAGGAAGAGGGTGGGACCAGTGAGTGCAGCAGCCTGGGCTGCCCTGGAGCTCAGCATCCCCCGGGCTGTGCTGGGAAGGTGGCTCTGGGCTGAGTCTTCCAGGTGTCCCCATATCAGCCGTGGGCAGAGGAGGCAGAGCCAGGAGGGATGGGGAGAGGGTGACCCCCTTCCTCCCTCCTCCACCCACCCACTCCCGGGGGCTGCAGGGTGAAAGCTGAAAGTTGAAGAGTACAAAACCATCAACCCCTGGCTCTCAGCTTGTGATGGGAAATGAAAATATTTGGATAAGGCCCCCGATACGGAGCTGCTGCTATTTACAAACCTTGATCCCGTGGCCCTCACATCAAAAGGCCTCCTTTTCTAAAGCGCTCTCTGCTCTGCCCGGGCTCCCTTTCCAAGGCTGTCAAGGGCATTATTTGATGTTCCTCTTTTGTTTGTTTACGTTAATTAAGATGGGCAAATCCATCACTGTGACTTTCTCCCCGGGCCGGAGGGGCCGGGGCACACGCCTGCTGCAGGTGTTCGGCGGGTTTCCTTTTGGGGGGCAGGGGGAGGGGGGGGTTGGATGATAAAACACACATTTGTTCTCCAGGTCGTGTGGACAGACTGACACTTTAGCCGATAAAAAGCCCACCCGACACCCCACCCCCTCCCGGTGACAAATGATTTTCTTATCTGGAACAAGGAAAAGCAGTGGCCAAGTTTCATCTCCGTTTCCCGCCCGGATGCTCGGGGCAGAGGGGTGATGCTGCCGGGGTGGATGGGGATTTAAGGAGGGTGTGGAACCAGCTCGGTGTGGAACCCCTGTTCTGTCACCCGGCTCTGGGATCTCCTGCTGCTGGGAAGTGCAAGAAACATGGAATTTCCTCCCTGGTTTGTCCCAGTGCGGAAAAGTGTCCCTAGGGTGGGGGCAGCAGGAGCAGGGCAGGGATTGTTCCCCTGGGCTGGGCACTGGGGAGGCTGTGACTTGGATCCTGGGGTCAGTTTGGGGCCCCTCACTCCCAGTAGGACATTGAGGGGCTGGAGCATGGCCAGGAGCTGGGGAAGGGGCTGGAGCAGGAGTGTGGGGAGGAGCAGCTGAGGGAGCTGGGCTGGTTGAGCCTGGAGAGAA
>JAOEGS010016274.1:0-23553 GCA_025447755.1 Corythornis vintsioides
TAAAGTGAATAGATTATATGCAGTCACCATCCGTGACGAGGGGCTTTGACACTATTAACAGACATGATAGGTGGAATGGTAGCTACTTGTATTTTATTAGAAGTATTGCATTTCTCTTACTTGAAATTTGCCTTCACACATTGCTTCCCATTCTGCTGCTGCTGTTGAGGCAAAGCTAATGAAAAAGAACAAATGATAATACATAGTGGGGATCAACAAAAATGTTAATCATCTGGTATTGCTCAAATAAGTACTGATCTAATATTAGAGTCAGTCTACTCCCTTTTTCTGATGCCTGTCATTATATTAGTACTTTGGGTTTTCAAACTAGGAAGACCCTGATGCTGATTTCTATGGTAGTTTTACACATATTCGCATGCCATTTTTTTTATTTGCAAAGGCATAAGGAATGCCTCTGTGGATTGTTATTTATTCTTTATTGCTATAATTCCTTGAGTATTACTACATTTCACACGTTTCTCTGAAGTATGCAAGTCTTTCCAAATAAATACTGATTGTCCCCCAAAATGGATGGTACAAGGAGACTCTGTTCATGTTACTGCCATTTAAGTTCTTTACACTACGCCAGGATGTGAGTGGAATTCCAGCATTTCTCCCTTCTTTTCAACTTACTCTGCCTTAACAAAGGAGCCATCCACCCTTCCTTCATGGCAGAGTTCATACATGTGCCCAAAATTAACCTTTTTTCTCAAAGTCAGGGTTTTAACCAGTGCCCTGCTTTTGATTAACACATGCCAATATAAGTAGGCATTCAATTTGTTTGGATCACTTTTGTCTAGTAATACTCCTTGTGGCTCAACCCCTTGAGAAGTACCTGTGTACTGTGTTTAATTCCATGGCTAAAAACACTGGTGGAAATCAGAAATACTTATTTCTTGCTTGCTTGTAAAACCAAAGTAATTTTTCCATCACTTCAAGCAGTGAACTCTGACCTAACAGCCTTCATTTGTTGTGTTACTGTAGCAGCCTTGGTCTTACTATAAACAAGTAAGAGGCTGTTACAAGGTGGGATCCTACACTGAGACCTCTCTTCTTAAAGGAATTTGCTCATGGTAAGGTGCAGGATTGAAAAGCTGAGATTCTGAACCACTGGCTCAAGAGATAATCAGCAGGCAGATCAAAAACTTAAAGAAGGAATTGGAGAGCAGCAGCGATACGCTGAGCTGGTGTCAAGAGCCATGCACCCTGAATAAATGTTTCACAGGATAATGCCAGAGGCAGGTGTCATGGCACGTTTCAGAACATGGTCCCATTTCTTGCTCTGGACCATAAGTGCTCGATTTTAAATGCTTGGAGTTTTTTTTAAACTTTACAATATAAAAATCAGTGAGTAGATTTTTATCCCATTATATTATGTTTGTCTTTCACTGAACATGTCCAGGGAAAACGGACTAGCCTATCTTGCCTATTTACATAAGGAATATTCTGTGCTTCTGCTAGTTGGAGGCTCATATCTGTGGCAGTAAATTAATACCTGGAAATATTTGTTCCTTAGCTAAATTGCTTTTTAGGCCCTTTTTGGCTTCATACTTTATGTGCCACTTTAATAAGAGACATCTACCTGTACATGTATTTATTATAGTCTTAATTTACCTCAGCATTCTATTAAAATCCACATAATTTTTGCCTCACAGCTAAGAAGAAACCAGATTAAATTTTGTAAAATACTATTTTCTTTGAAGAGTTACTGTTCTCTGTGTTTATCTGTATGCATTGAGCAATATTTACTGCTGTAGTATGGCCTGTGTATGAGTCCTGGGAAAAGCTTGTAATCCCAAAAATCATCTGTATATTTGCAGTGTATTTATTTCCCATTTGAGCATTATCCAAGAGTAGAAAAATATTCTTATTAATTTATTCATCTTTATACTTTTTGTTCTCACAATAGTTACAGGAGAAGAATGGAAAATTCTAGCTTTTATTTTTTTTGCTAGTGAAGCCATTCTTATGTTGGTGACTAAGTAAACTTTTGGTTTGTTTTGTTGGTTTTTTTTCTCTCTGAGTGCACTACCAGCGTGGTCCAATAGGCAGCTCCCTAGTGGGGCCGAACAAAGGATGCTTTTCTTGTTGTCTCTCTTCCTAAGTGGAGGGAATAGTTGGTGAACCAACCCAAAGAGCATCCCCTCATTGAGTGCACAGCCTGGTCTGCTTGGACCATGGCTGCCTCTGCATCGGGGCAGCGGGAGGCCATGGGGGAGGAGGTATAAGCAGTGCAGAGAGAGGTGCTCCTCACACCCATCCTTAGCTGCCAAAACCTCGGAACAACTGGTCTTTGAGGCAGCAGGGCAAAGCAAGGCTGCCCTGAGCAGGTTCTGCTGTTACTGGCACGGTGAGAAACACCATCCCAAAGCTCCCTGTCTGAGGGAGAAGAGAAATAGCAGAAACAGCAGAAACCCATGTTACTTTTTTATCCACCTAAAAGGTGAGCCAGGAGGAGCCGAGTAGGATCCTGAGGGGAGGGCAGTGTGATTCAGAGGGATGTCTCCAGCACCCCGAGCTCCCAGGGCTGCACCCAGGCAGCAGGGCAGGGGCCGCCACACCAGGACCTTGCCCAGGGGGTGGAGGTGCTTCCTCCTCACTTCTGTCTTGTAAGGGGGATTAGCTGAGAGACCTGTTCCTACTTAGGAATTCTCTTACATACATACTAAATATGTTTTAAAGCAGCTACAAGAGAGCTGGGCAGCTGAGAAAGAATCTTGTAAAAATTTCTCATTCATTTTTGTTACTGCTTTTGTTTTGCATGAACATTCTCCTGGTTATAATCCTTTTTGGTAACATTCCTCAATGATCTTACAGGAGTGCATTATAATAAGAAAATGGACAGTCTTGTTTAGATCAGTATGTGCTGGTTTTATTGACAGTAATGATGAAAGTATAGTTCTTCTATTCCTGTAGCCCCCTAGATTTTAAATATTTAAAAGTATTTTAAGTATATTTCTTTTGGATAGATTGTGATTATAGTTTTTCAATGCTGCATGCACTATTTATATTATATATACATTCTATTTACATTATATACACTATACACTTTTAATGTAGCAACGCTTCCCTAACAGATTCAGATATGTTCTAGTTTAATATTAAAATGGAAATAATAATAAGCCACATAGAGCTGTACAGCAGAACTGAGTTAAATCCCCAAAGTCAGCATGATCAGAAAGAAGGGTGAAATGTCAGACCTTGGTGTAACCCACTTCATTATGCCTCGTTTTCTCAGTGCTGGAACAAGAGTGGATGATCTTAAACATCATAATTGAATAATTATGACTCAAGATGTTTTGCCTTAGGGCATAGTTTCAGCTTTTCCCGATGTGGCAAATAATGTTCCGTGTCATTTTGCATTAAGAAACACAGTAGCCAAGCTCCATATTATGCACTGGTAGTTTTGGACTAACAACACATAATTGTCTGTGGTATCAAGTTAAACACAGCTCTCCAAAACCTCCTCTGTGGAAAGCAGGCAGATATTTATGTAGATTTTCACATATCTCTCTGCTTGTTGTCTGCAAATCTTTACATCAAAGCCTTGTAAAATGTTAGCAGAAATAGCAATATGCCCACAAGTAACGTGAAGTTGTTTGAGGTGTTGGAGTCAACTTGGTACACAGGTTGGTTTGTTAATATGGCTACAAATTGTACCTTTTATTGGAAATCATATGAAAGTGTTACTAAAATGTTCTGTATCAAGCCACATCTATGTACAGCACCGTTGCTGATGGCATTCGTTTGAAACGAGTACATTGACCTTGAGCAATGCAGCTGACACCACAGAACGTGTGGTGTACAGTAAGGTTTGCACAGACAGTCTTTAAAAAGAAAGTGCAATTTAAGTCCAGGTGAAGCAGTGTTAAATGATCTTGTCACATAGGCTGGGTAGGCCCAGCCTCTATTTTTGCTTCATCACAAAACTAAATGACGTGCCCAGGGAGTGCTAGATCTCATCACATCACAGCTTGATTCTTCTGCACTGCTGGTGAGTTTGCCACTGGCAGCTGAGGTGACAGTAAATGAGTTTGCTTCTGGATAGAAATGCCCCAGGAGAGGAAAATAGGAGAGCTGATTTGTACAGCTGAGTCACAGCTGTCTGTCTGTAGTTTGTATGGAAAAAACAAAAGGGCCAAAACATTGCTGGAAATTCAAGATTAGCAAAAAAACCCCATGATAAATTCAGTAGACTGGGTATCTCCTCTCATCTTTGACATGTCTTGCCCCATGCAGTTCAGTTTTGTTTGTGTTGTTCGTGTTGTTCTGTGATGTGCATTAGGATCAGAAACATTTCCAAATGTCTTTAAAGTATGTATTGGATGAGTAATGTCACAGAAATGGCAGCAGTGCTCCTTATGCTAAATGTTTCTCATTATTTCTTACTGTGGCTAAATAGGATATTTTTCATTTCAAAAAACTGCTGTATCTAAATGTTGGTTTTGTATGAGAAGAGAGCTATTTCGGGGAGAATTTCTAATGAGTGGATGAAAAATTGATTTATTTTGTTTCGGGTCAGCTGAACATTGATCTCTGAAATGTTCAGAAGGCTGCTTTACCTTCAGAGAGCTGTAATTCCTGGTAGCATGAAGTGTCATTTTCCATCATCTTTGTCCATCTCCAAACCTGGGTTACATCCAGGTACAATCTCTTCCCGTGGTTCAGGTGCCACAATTCTGCACTGTGTAGAGCAAACATGATCGATTCCCTCCATCTGAAGAAGTGCATTTCTATCTATCACACTGCTGGCTGGGGAGCCTGACAGCACCTCACCATCATGTACCACTTGAGAATGGGTTAGATGGTTTGGCTCTAGCCTTCCCCAGCTTTGCTCTCTTGTGTAGTGCTGAGTGACTTGACACTTCTTTCTGCAGAAGAGGAAATTGGCTTACAGGAAACTTGGCTTGCCTGTCAGACTGAAGCCAATATTATTCTTCAGCTGACTTTCCAGCTGTATTGCAAAGTACAGCATTGGAAGCCTAATGTACATTGGAAGTAAATTGAATACATGAAATTTGGGGCATCTGTATGTACAGATTTGTTTGCATTTGTTCTGTGTAAGCTTTTCTTTGACTTACTACAAAAAAATAATGTTAAGTAAGTTAGACCTAAGTCAGTGTTTGAAACAACCCATTTCACACCGTAGGAGATAATGCCAGTATTCTGCCATTCTTTGTACTCACAGTTTCAGTAAATATTGGTATAATTGTTACATGTACTGATGTCACCACTTAAATACCTGCATTTAATAGTAAGTTCCTACGTGTCACAGATATTCATTGCACATTTTATGTTGAGATGAATATGAAGAATGTTTAATTTTTCTAATTATACCAAATAAAAGCTGTTTTGATGCACAATATAGTTAGTGGATTAAAAACAAGAGAGGCAAAATTTTTAATCCTTTGGACTTAATTGTATTTTATTTACTTCTAAATACAGGAGAGTGTTACTTAAAGCAAATCTCTCTAGTTAATTATTTAGTTATGTTAATACTCAAGACAAGGTGAATCAAACTGTCAATATCTACATGTTGTCTGTTTGTGACTGTATGCAAAAATATTTTCAGAAACAGAACTTAAAATGTATTAGAAAAACAAATCAGAATTTATCATTAACTGAGAACTAAAAAATGGGTGCTGTTCATGGGTAAGATTTTGAATGCCAAACATTTATTTATCACATTGGCCACATAGAAAGTGACCATCTGAGGAAAATTAACATTTTTGCCACTCGTGTGGAACATTTCCTTTGATTTTTCTTTTCATCATTAACTTTAATTCTGGCATACATGATTCTGCTTTAGCATGCCTTGAACCTTGCCAGTGTGAGTGACACCAGCTCTCACTATAAGTGCAGTTCACACTGTTTCACATTTCATTTTCTGAAACTGGGCAGGACATGATTAGGGAAGGACCTGATTTCTGCTGTGTACATAACGTGGTTAGAATGCAGGGACTTAAAAAAATAATTTGGATACTTGGCTGCAGTAAACTTTGGCTCACTGAATATAAATGAAGAGGACCAAGTAGCTGAAGTATTTAGTGTACATGAAGCTGCACTCCTGCATCTGTGATTTCCAATGATTTTTTTTACTCAGGACTAATTCAGATGCAAACAGAATTAATTTCTGAGTTGAGCATTAAATTAAGCAACGTGTACTTTTGCAATCAAATAATCCAGAGGTTTTTTTGTTTTGATTTTGTTTTTATTTTGTGTGCTGTTTTTTTTTTTAATTTAAAAATAAAACCATATTTTAAAATCTATGCTGAAGATTACATAAACTGTCAGAAATATTGAGTGCTCAGCAGGTCAATGAGATCCATTTTAATTTCACTATAGGGAGACTATAGCTGAGAATACATTTTAGATATATATTTCAGAAATTTGCATTTTTTGGAAAAAAACATAAATACTGATAACAAGTTTTATAGAAAAACAAGATATACTCTCAAACTCTTTCAATTGGTAGAGCCACTATGTATTTTAAATGTTAGTACAGCAATGGAAGATTGCATTTGTGGGATGTGACTAGTTCCACTTTCAAAGATAATAATTTAATCTGCCACATTTTAATTGATTTATTTTTATTGGAGCACCTTTTATTGCACTTGCATTTAAAATCTCGTGTTTAAAAATCATTGACATCTTTTGCCTTTAAAGTTGCAGAGAATTAGGTCAACAATTCCCTCCATCAAAGATTGAGAAACTCAGAAAGGACTTTTGCCTGTAGGACAAGAATGAATGCATGTTAGTTTAAAGGCCAGTGAAATATAACTGCAAGCAAATCTTTACTGCTGAAATCATAACATTCGTTCATCAGAATTGAAATGGAAGAGAATCAAAATGCTGATAAATTACAAGGCAAGGCAAAGATTGGAAACTGTTTTCAAAAGTATTTATTTTTCTTCTTCTAATAAGGCTGTAATCTTACAATCAGTGGTTTGCAGGTACAGGAGTATCTCTGTATGAAATTAGATTTGTTAGCATTATATTTTCCCACCTTTTCTGGTGGAGCATGGAAAAAGGAGTAAACATTAAACAGCCATTTTGGAGTATTTATACAGGTAGATTTTTTATACAAGGGTTGAAGTTGCACCTAAATCATAACTGATGCTAGTCTTTCAGACCCATAATCCAACAATGCCAAGTTGCCAGTGTTGATTTCCAGTCTCTGATTCCAGACTGGGCTTTCCAGATTAATACTGCACTCTGCAGTCCTGCAGGTGGGGCATAAGTAATAGTTGGATTGAGCAAGATTTCATGGTGCATGAGAGGCTGCAAACCCCTCCTGTATTACATGTTTCAGTCTAACCAGGTGAGGACAAGCATCTTTCTTATCTGATGGCATTAGCTGAGGCCATTGGGAGCTATTAGTAAAGTACTCAACTCCTATTAGTAAAGTACTCAATTCCAAATAGTTTGTCTTAAGCACTGTCAAAGGGTTGAACACTGACAGATAAGAGCTCTCCACCAATGCAGGGAACCTGCAGTGGAGACATTATCCAGAAGCTTTTCTTGTAGTAGCTTTAATGATTTCTGTAATCCACCTCTATTTATGTGTGGCAGGTAAGGATCAGAGAATCCTTTCAGATCCTCCCACTTCTGTTGCACTGCACATATCTGTGGTCATTCAGCTCACCTTTACTGACAGGTGTCTGGTCTGTGCCTCA
Source organism: Corythornis vintsioides (assembly GCA_025447755.1). Classification (NCBI taxonomy): domain Eukaryota; kingdom Metazoa; phylum Chordata; class Aves; order Coraciiformes; family Alcedinidae; genus Corythornis; species Corythornis vintsioides. Next base: position 7,677 of record JAOEGS010016274.1, read on the forward strand.
CCCACAGGAACTGCCTCCCCCTCCCTGCACTAGTACTTACCTGCTGTCATTTGGTGTTTGAAGCTGTGCTACATCTAACGTTGAAAGGGATTCTTAACCAAAGATGGAAGACTTACTGGTCCCCAGTTAGATGGGAGAGAGAATGTAAACATAACTCTGCTGAGGTATCATCCTTAATTCAGGTGTGGTTTTTTAAATGCATCTATTTAGATAACAAGTTAATGTAATCAAGAAATAACTTTTTCTATGTTAATAATCAAGAAACACCCACAACCCCAAGTAAGAAAAGAAAAATTTATGTTGAAGGGTTTCAACATTACTTACTAGAACACTTCCCTCAACTCCATGTAAGTAGGGAAATATAATTAGCCAAATCATGGTTGTCATGCCGTTTTTAAGAAGCCCCTGAGGGCGAGTCCTTGCCCTGCATACCCTGTGATAAATGTAAGTCTGTTGATGAAAATAGTTGAGATGAGTGGCACCTTTGACTCATAGATCATATCTTTGTTTTCTTTTGTCTTCCAATTAAGTATGTTGTTGGTTTTTTTTCTTGGTAAATAAATCTCAATTAGTGAAATTCCAGCTGTCTCATGCATTATGGTGGTGTAAATTTGAAAGCATTTAGCAGATGCCCATATAAAAATCCATTAACACGTAGCTGGTTCCGTGACATTTTAAACCAATATATCTCCAGCTGGAACAAATAACAGAAAACAAGTTCACATTCTTGAAAAATTTATCGCTTTCTCTAGTGCAGGTAAAAGATTCCTATGCAGAAAAGGGCATATTGTGTAAGAAGATAAAATGACTTGTTTTCAGTTTTGTAAGAGGAAAGTCATTAATACATTTTGTTGTGTTCATGTGTTCTTTACATAAACTGTATAAGACTGAATATAGAAAGAAGGAGCCAGTCGAGAGTCCAGGTAAAAGACAATACTGTCATTTTGTTGTAAGTTTTTACTTAGTATTTATTACTCCTAATACCACATGAGGGTCTCTAAAAATTAGCATTCAAACATTCTGATAATTTACTTGTCTCTAAGTGTTTTGATCTGATGCAATTTTTAAAACAATTTTAAGACTGCCATAAAAAGCCCATTAGTAGTTCACTACTTAAAGTGCTACCAGCAAAGTCCAGCTTAGGGAGGAACAAAAGGAATGGGAAAGATGACCTTGAATCGCCTAAAGCTTTCAATATTTAATTTGGAAATGGGCCATATTAGACAAAAGCAGGTAAAAGAGCTATGCACATAATGCCAATATTCACAGAAAGTGTGGTGGAAGAATATGGAAATATACTTTTGGAAGCCTGCTCATTCTGGTGAAGAAATCACTGCAATATGGACGTTTTTAAATGCCTATTTTAATTTGCCTGTATTAAATTATTTTTTCTCTAGAAAATGAGGGAAAGTGGATTCTATGTGGACAGTAGTCTTTTTATTCTTTTGGTTTCTTTTTTTTTAGTATTTATTGTGGTAGAAACAGTAATCTGTAAAGCTGGCTTTTCATCCCTGTTGTGCAAATTCACCACTGTGGAGAATGCCAACACAAGGCCCATTTTCCATTTGAATCCATCTGAGACTCCAACCTGCAATTTAAGTGATGCACAGTGCTTGTGATCACATCCGTAGCAAAGGGATGAATTCTTAATATAAAAAGTTTTATAAAGAGATATCTGTGTAAGGTTCTTCAATGCTTTCCTGTGTTTCACTCTGATTTAAGGGATTACAGCTGTCAGTGCCTTCAATAGCCATGGTAAATTCAAATTTGAAGTCTGTTGGTGGGAAGGCAAATTCTGACAATGTACTGATAGTGATTTTCCTTTAAATAGCTAACCTATGTCCTAACCACAGAGTTATGATAGCATTCCAGTAGTGTACTCATCTATTTTAAGGATTTAACTGCAAAGGTAAATCATTGTGCAAGGCAAGATGTGTACAGAACAGCGTCTGTAGGAAGGCAGTGACTGCAAGCATGCTAAAAAGATGTTTAGCTTATTGCTTCCTTAAATGAGCATGGGGGTGGCAGATCAAAGCAACTGAAGAAAACTAAATGTGTCTGGAGGTTTTGACCCAGCTGAAGCAGCTGCCCAGAAGAGGCTTCCATTCTCATGAAGTAAAAGCGCTGTGCTTCCCTCTGACTGTGTCATTGCCACAGTCCTGTACTTGGCTGTCCTCTATGTTGTAAATGAGAATAGATGAAAGCTGTCAAACCAAGCCAGTGATGGAGGCTAATTTGGTATGATATAATTGATGAACTCTAAATTGTCCCACTTCTCTCTCTTGAAACAGTCTGACTGGAGCTCAAAATGCCAGAGTGCTTTGATTTACACTCTCTGTCACCTTTATATTGAAAGTCTCAGCGTGGCAGCAGTGAGGGATTAACTTCTGCACAGTAGTTTTTTTTTAATCTATAAAGTATGTATGCATGCACACAGAATGGCACAACCCCTAGTAGGAACTACTGGGAAAGTTGAATTTCCTTGTTTGCAGCTGGATTGTGCACAAAATTATGGTCAAGATAAAGAGAGTAACAACTTGTCTTCTGCTGCTACAGATACTGCCAAGATGGTATCTTGGAATTAGTGTTGTGCTTCTTGTTTCAGACTGAAACTATAGGATTAGGGTGTCCAATGTTTGGAAGTCTGCTATCTCTGAAATTCTGATAGTGCTGAAATAGTTTAGGAGATTTGACAGGTTCTAGTCACTTCAGTAGATGTAGCAATTGAACTCTTAAAATTAATTATTGCAAGCTTTAGACTTTAAGATGTTTAAACCCAGAGCAAACTGCCTTGGCTTCTTGATTATTTTCAAAGGTAAGGGATGGACAGTGACCTTGTTTTCTTAGGGCTAATGCAGAGAACAAAGCTTTGCAATCATACTATTGTTCAAGAATTCTTGAGCAACCACTATTAAAAGGTGTAATACCTCACATCTGCTAAATCAGTTGTTTCAAATTTAGAAACAAGATTAACAAAGGAGAGCTGCTTTAATTCACATCATTACTCTGATCAGATAGCAGAACTGCATCTGTTTGAGCCGTTCCCTCCTCAGCACATAACGAGTTGGCCGTGACCACATGCCATTCCCACTAGCACCGTGTGCCAAATTCTTGCTGACCTGAATGCACTGGGTATAGTGAGCAAATCTGTGACGTTTGGAATATTTCTTTGGACAAGCGCTCAGATTTCAGATCAGTATCTCTGACAATGCCATGTGGACAGAATTTGTTATAAGGGACCTGGACAAACCTGAGAAGTTGGGCCTGTATGAACCTCATGAGGTTCAACAAGACCAAGTGTAAGGTCCTGCACCTAGGTCCACGTAACCCCTGCTATCAGTGCAGGCTGGGGGATGAAGGGATTGAGAGCAGCCCTGTGGAGGAGGACTTGAGATATAAGGAAGAATTTGTTTACAATGAAAGTGGTAAACAGTGGCACAGGTTGCTCAGAGAGGTGGTAGATGCCCCATCCCTGGAAAAATTCCAGGACAGTTTGGACAGGGCTCTGAGCCACCTAATCTAATTGCAGATGTCCCTGCTCACTGCAGGGGATTGAACTAGATGATCTTTAAAGGTCCCTTCCAACCCAAAACGTTCTATAATTCTGTGATTTTCTATATGTTCTAACTGACTTCTTTTCACACTTCCCGATCCTGGATACAAAAATTATGGCTTTACTAATAACTCATAATTGTGTTGTTGATGTGAAAAATACTGGGGTTTAGGTGATCTTGCTATGGCAGGGGGGTTGGACTAGATGATCTAGGTCACTTCCAGTCCCTAACATTCTGTGATTGTCCTGGATGGTACAATCAATATAAAAAAGCATGAGTGGCAGAAGGAGGTTAATTTTTTAATGAAAAGGGAGGGAGGTAACCCAGTACCACAAGCTCAACTTTCCTGAGGATTGTCTAGAAGAGCTTTTCTCACCCAACACAGCAGAACAAGGTAGTGTGGGCTGCCCACTCAGCTTGTTGTAAAGAGCTTTTCAGATCTTTACACAAAGGACTCATGCAGATCAGGACATTTCCATCCTGAGACAGGCAGGACTAGAAGTGTAAGTGTACCTCTTTTTGGTCCCCTTTGCAAGGAAAGTGAAAATGATGGTTATTTTGCTTAATACTTTAAGAATTAAGGCTTGAAAGCATTTTAAGGCATCAATCAGTCGTGGTGCATCACCAGTTTACCTTCCTTAATGGTAATGTCTTTTGTGCTTAAAGTACCTTCTAAAGTACTACTTTAGAATAGTTGTATAATTGTCAATGATGCTGCACTTTAAATGTTTCATTTACATTGTCACTTTATCAGTGTACCAGTAATCTCAAATGATAGCTGGTTTTCAAGAATTAGAGGTAGTAATCAAGGCAGACTTCACCTTTGTTGGAGTACAGTCAAGCTTTACTGCTTGATATTATTTCTTTCATCATCCTTATTTTATATGTTAAATGCATTTTTTTAAAAAGTAGAAAGAAAATAAAGAAAAATATCAAACTTGGATTCAGTGTAATGTGAAAAAAAATTCTTAAGAATCTGAGCATCTGAAGTCACTGTGTGGTCTGGGATCCAAGTATGTTTCAGGAACTTCAGCTTTTTCTAAATTGGCATAGCTTCAGTTCAGTCATTATAATTTGGACGGTATGTTTTCACATCAGTTCACAGGGAACAAATCTAGTGCCTACCCTTTTTGTTGTCTTGCAGGCTAAAAAATTAATTGACATTATTTGCAAATTTCCATGTCCTTGTCCTGCACTTGAACCTCTCTTTAAAGCAATAGTTTGCACACCCATCTTTCCATCTGTCAGTGATAGGCAAAGAGCCGATTTTAAAAACTGCTTCAGTGGGGACCTTTTTAAAAGTCTCTAAAAGTCTCTTTGTAACTCCAGTGAAAAAAGGATTCAGTAAAGTGGAAAGGTGGGGTTGAGAATACTTGCTGAATACACAGCTAGCGAGGGTGGTGAAGTGGCCCTTCTGTTCTACTATGTAAGGTTTGGGGCATGGTTTTTGAGTGTCCAGCACTTGAGGAGTACAGAAGGGAGCACTGAAAATGGGAACGAAGTGGTGAGATACCCACATTTGTTTACAATTGAGAAGGTTAAAGGGAAACACAAAATTTATGAAGTTCTTTAAAGAAAAGGGACGTGGTGGTTTTATTTCTGATTTGTAGACAGGGAATGCTCTTCACTCTAGACAGAACAAGAAGCATTTGGCTTAAATGTCAGCATGGGGATCATCAGGCTGTCTGGACTTCTGGAGTGACTGTGGAACCTCCACCACTGGGACCTTTAAAAGAGACTTGCACATCTGCTAGAAGGGTCATAATCACACCGCTACCTGCCTTTGTGTAGGACCAATGCAATTTTACAGCGTATCACAGATACACAGGTTCTTTTGTTAGACCGTATTTACTATCTTTAAAGCAACCCAAATTGCTATAGGAACAGCCTAAAACTTTATTCAGAGCTGGGAATTATCAGCCCAACATTTAAGGTAAGTAACTAAAGCCATTTTAAACAGTTTTGGTAATAATGGATAATATTCTTGATGCTTCATTTCAAAAGCAGTAGCTTAATAATGTCTACAGGACACAGTGAGATTTTGTTAATGTAAGGCAGTTTCATACTGTGTCTATTCCACTTATAAAGATGGCACTTAGGTTTAAAGTACTACACTAGCAGTGTTAGTAATTCTTTAGAAGACATTTTGAAAATTATTTATATGACACCATTGTAAATGAAAGAGTTACGAGTGGTTTTCATAATAAGATACTTGAATCTCTTTCATATTCTGAAATAATTTAACACATATTTTAATATATTCATTTATAAATAACTGTCCTTGGGCAAATAACAGTAGAACGTCTTATGTGGAAACATTTTCAGATATATAATTAGTGGATTTGTCTCTCTTTTTCTCCGTACACAGAATTAGTTTGCAGAATAAGTAGTTTTAGATATTTTCTGTGAATTGAAAATGGTTCTGCTAGATAAGAGCGAATAACAATTTAATGTATAATTTTAAACCCAATTGATTAGGAAGAGGGCAGTTCTGGGGTTAGCAAGGCCTACAGCATAAGACTTAAGTATCTTTAGGGGAACCTTAAAAATATTTATTGTTACAGAACTGTGTAAATGTGCAACATGAACATGGATTCATAGTCATCTCAGTGAATGAGATAATAGGATTAGGTCTTGCTAAGCACTTCTTAAATTTTAAAGCAGTTAATTGAATTTTGAGCTTATTATTGATACTTAGCACCCAAAAAAACCCTTCCTATACTAAATTAATCTCTAGAAAAAAATATTGAAGGATGGATCAACTTTATCATAACATGAGGCTCCATAAATTGCTGGCAAATAAGCATAAACCAGGATGCTATTTCCATTTTAATAAGCAGCTTTTCATACTCTTGACTGTTTTAGAGATGGGGATGCTATTCCAGAATCAAAAAGTTCCTAAACCCAGAGTCACAGTAGATTCACATTTTGCTCTTTACTTGCTAATGTGCAATACATTAAAAGTCTGTTCCTCAGATCTAGAAACAAAATGACCTTTTCAGGGCTCATCTTTTTTTTTTTTTTCTCATTTTTGATTTGTTCAAGGGAAATTACAGACGACTGGTATTTGGCTTCCAAAAGGGATACATAAAAACTTGACCTTTTGGAACTGTTATTTTTTGGTATGTGTACACTGTATTTTAAGTATGTCTTAGCTGTTGTTTGCTGGACTATGTCTAGTTTAAATAACCCTTCATTTTATCCAGAATAAAGCTAGGACAAGAAGTATAGCTCCTCTCATTTTTTTCCCATGACAGACCTTTGCACACACCTGAGAGCACTTTTTCTCCAAGCAATTTTAAAAGAAAGTGTCATGGAATAGGCCCTGATAATTTCAGAAGTTTCAGAAGAGTCTGTTTTGCAGTATAAATGGCATGTTATACTTTGTCTATCATTGAAATATCTCATTGCCTACCTGAATGTACTCTTATGTCAGGGCACTTTCCACTTAACAGAGTGGGAAATGAGACACAGGGAGAGCAAGCAACTAGAATTATTTAGGAAGTACCTGGTGGAGAGAATGAATGCATCTATATTGTCAAACTGCTCTCGTAAGTATAGTTATTCCTGCTGCTTGGTTTCCTAAACTGACTTTTGTTCATCTCTTAAAGTTCCTATATCTCCTGCAATCGTGGAATGTTGAGCTTATCTTGCCTAACACCCAAAAAACTAGTTGAATGACTAGTTGAATGATACACCTTTCCAGTGAAATCAGCTGACCTGGAGATTAACCAAATCAAGTTCCACATGTAAATGAGAAATTGCTCTCCTTTCCAGATGTGTAAAAAAGCTAATTTAATTTGAAGATGTTCGCAACACCAAGAGAAAAGGAGTGGGCTTAGTCTTTTCTTGTGTGTAAATTAAATTAGAGCTTCATTGAAATATTGTAATGTATAATTCAATTTGAGAATGGGAATTTAAGATTTTTTTAAGAGTTAAATCATGTTTCTATCTGGAAAGGCTGTGGTACACTCAGATCTGTGTAGTTGTTTAAAGTCATTTAAGTTACTTCTGTTGATTAGACGTGGCAATAAGAAACCTCAAGAATGGCTGAATTGCACTGCTTATAGACACTCTCTGCTGGGCTGTCCCTTTACATATATTTTTAATTTATTTTTTTTTAACCCTTGGACTTTGTCAAATACATTGTGATCAGGAATTAGTCAATACAACTCCCTGTGAGATGTTGACATTTTTCCCCATTGAAGACACTTTTCCTATAAAACTTTAATGCCTGGCATCTTGATGCCTTTGTGGTAGCCTTTGGTGTTGACAGTTGACACCAGTTGACAGCACAGAAGCAGGAGAGGAGGAGACCAACTTGTAGCTCAGACAAGTAAGAGCTGGAAGATGAATAAACAAAATAGGAATTTCAGATTAGACATTTGGAAGATCTTTCTCACTAGGAGGGTAGGGCAGCAGTGGACTAGCAGCAGCTGCCAGAGAGACTGTGGAATTAGAATTCCTCAAATCTCCGCATACTCACCTTGACAAAGCACAGAAGTCCTGGTACAATGTTGATAGTGATTTGATCTAGGAAAAAAACAAATAAAAAAATCTAAGATGTGAAAGAATAAAACCTAGAAATCCTAGGTAGTTGTTGCTGCTGTTCAAATAATAGGCACTCTTTCAACTGCTATAACCTGCTGTATTTCTGAAATAGTGTGCTGAGACTGCCTGGCTCTAAATAGACAAAAAGGAAAACTGTTTTGGTCCGGCAGTCAGAAATCTTCCTAATATTTTAACAAGTGTTTGCCACCTCTTTTGCCTACCCTACCTGTCAAGCTGCCCGTGAACTTGGGTGTGCAGTTGTCTGTTCATGCTTTTTGGCACTCTAACGTGTACCTTGCCAGTGGTCTACACTAGCCCGTCAAGGTGCCAAACAGCAGCAGAAAGATCATGGAAAGGATTTTTCTGTTCATCCTGTTACCGCATTAAAATGTCTCGTCCTTTTCAGCTCTCGTAATCTATCAGTCCTTCAAGAATGTCTGTTGCTGTATAACAAAGAGAAGGTGCATCTGTCCTAGTTCCTAACAGCTCCTCTACTTTATTGGTTTTTTTTCAGTTACAACTTTTTTAGGACAGTTTTGCTTGGAAGGTGAAGACAAACATAGAATAAAGAACAAGAGAGAAAAAAAGCGTCAGAAAAGAAAAAAGAGTAAAAAAGGGTCTTTTAAATAGGAGAAAGAAGCAAAATGGTAACACTTCTAAAATCACAGAATCAACGATTTGAAACATGCCAGCCTGGGATTACTGAAACGTATTCTTTTTTTTTTCATTAAGTCATTGTAATATGTATTGTGCATTGAGTGTTTCGCTGTGCATTAATACACTATGGGCATGAAAATATTTTGAAAGTAAATCTAAATATTATCAATACCCCCCCCCCCCCAAAAAAAACCCAAACAAACAAACCCAACAACATTGAAATATTTCTACTTAAATAAGAACTTTGCAACACATCTATTTTCTCATAGAAGTTTCTATAAGATGCTGTGGAACATTTTAAGTCACTCCAAACTCCATTATCAGAGAAGTATCCCCAGGAGAACTTTTTTGATCAGTGGTAAAATTGAATGTATACCCAGGCAAATGCTTTCCTGTGATATACTTCTAGGTAGGGAAGCAGGTTCTTTTTCAAAGGCACTTATTTGACTAACACACCAAAACACTAAATTAACATAATCTATGGGCAAAGATGTCTACACGTTCATGGAGAAACAGGTGAAATGTGTATTTCCATGACAAGGGACTAATTATGCCAGAATAGTTGGGTGTTTTCTAAGGAATGTTTTCAAATCATATGGCTTTTGAGTGAGAAATTGAACTAATTTGTAGTATCTTAACATCTTAGTGTTCTTCACTGATGAGAAATATAATTCTATACTTCACAAGAAAAGCTGTTTAATGTGATAAAAAATAATACTTTTAAAAAGATACAAATAATAGATGCCTAAAAATATTAATCTTGGCAATACTCTTGTACTTAATGAGATTTAAAATTATGGTAGAACTTGAAAGCTGCTCAATCAGATAAATTCTGATAATATTGAATTTCTCTGTTCTATGCTGAGAAAAAAACTATGAGAAGTGCAGAACATCCCTAAGTTAATACTGAGGCAGGTACTTAATTCTGAATATTATAAATTAAATGTGTGATTAAATGTTAAAATATTACAAGTTAATAATGTCCATCTATTCTTTGTCTCTCAGTAAATATCTGCAGTTACTGAAGAAGCATGTTTTTATTTTTTGTTTGGTTTATTTCTAAATATTAATAGTACTCTTTTTTATTATCAGTATATGAGTAACACTAACATAATTCTACTCCACTACCCCATATTTATTCTGCCTCCGCCATGGTGAAATCTGTGAGTTTTTTCAGTCTCTTTCACTTCTGAGAAGAAGGTAAAGAAGAGTTTTTTGCTCTTCTTATAATACCCATATTTGAGAAGTTTCCAGTTTCTTGGCCTATGGCTGAATTATGGGAATTTCCCCATCCCGTGTGGGCAACATGCAAGCAGCGAGTGAGTGGAGCACAGGGTGCCACACCTGAGCACCACCCCCTGCGACCATCTAACTCAGAAGATTTCCAGTAACTGGATCTTTGCCTTCTACCAGTCGTGATACATGGACAGCTGCAGATGGTGGGAGTTAATGACCTTTTCCCATCACAAGACTGATTTTAAACATCATACTATCTTCCTGAATGTCTCCTCATTGCATCTTTCTTTTCTGTTCTGCACCTTACAGAGAGCTTTAAAATGCTAAACAGAAAGAAGCAGTATTTTAAATAGAGCACTTTTCTCTGTTCTGCAAGTGCTCACCTACCAAACTCAGCAGCGCTTCATTGGCAGTTGAACATTTTAAAGTTCTCATTCTTGTTTACAGAGCTAATTAAGAATCTTTGTAGTGCTCTTCTCAAATGGCAAAGTATCAAAATGACAGTGATTACCTTATGAATGGAAATGTTTTGCTGGTACACCTGATCAGAAGCAGAGGTGAAGGAAACTGCTAGCCTTAAAAAATAGAGAGCATATCAAATCAACATTCCTTTATAGTCTGTGTCAACTAAATATCTGAAATAATTGTTTGTGTATTTGGAGCATAGGCTGTTCTGCTCATTTAAGCATTTTCCTCAAGCAATTCTATTTGTTTAAAACAATGTTTGTTTTCCCATTAAAAAGTAAGCATTTGCCAATAGCTCTGTAGACTTAGAATACTGTAATGAGTTCCATATGGCAGGACTGCTCTAATAACATTGTTTTCTTTAAATTTTGTTATTTTAAAAGAAAATAAGCTAGATATAGTGATTTTAGCTTATAGTGGCTCAGTATTTTATGCTTTACATTTTTGTGGTCATTGTCATGTTGATGGTAATACTGGGGGATCACAGTAGTTCTTTCTGGCTGTAGAATCTATGAATATTATTGTGTTCTTGCAAATCAATGCAGATATAAACCAGTTTAAAGAGATTACCAATTCATTTTTAAATGAAGTGCTAAAGATTCAGTTTTTAACCACCCAGATATTCATACTAGGCTTTTAGTTATTCTGAATATAAACGTGCAATTTAATCCACAGATATATCAATTATCCTCTTGGTACAATATACTGGGACACCATTTGCACAGGTCCTTACTGACAAATGCACTTCATGTTTATAAAAACAAAGGTCTGTGTATTGTCCCAGGTATGCAGTAAGAGATTTGATTTTAACATTACAAGTGCTTCTTCAGATTTCTGTAGACAGTCTTAAAATGCCAGTCAAGGAAAATATGCATCAGTATACAAAATAAGCTTGTTGCTTTGTACCAGACCTTAAATAAGAGTGTTTATTAGTAAGCTGACAGCAGATATTTTGTTGCATACCTTTTTTTCCTTTCCAAGGCTTTTATGAACAATACCTCACAGTGCTAGTGCCATTTACATTCAAATACCAGTTTTGAATGTTTTAATCTTTACAGAGATATAACAAGGATAAAAATGCTAAGAAAATGAAACATATCTTTTCTAATAAAACACTTTTGGCAAGCATTTTGTCTTTTCAAGATGCTGTGATGTCCTGTTCAGTTGAAGGAGCCCATGACTTAATTGCACGCCTCATTCCCTTTAAATATTTAATAATTCTTTTATTAGTTGCACTGAACCTGCAAAGCAGGATCTGTAATATCTAATGCTGGTCATCATTTTTATTCATCATGGTTTAATAAGCATTATAATTACAGATTGAGAAAGAAATATGAGTTAGCTTTGTGATTTTGCTTCGGACTTCTGTGCACACTGGTATGATTGGAAGGGATTATACAGCTCTGTGAGCATAGCTGATCGTATTCAAATACAGTGAAGCAGGCTTCCCAATCCCAACACATTATTCTTCATATAGAAGCAACTGCAGAAAAGATACTGCATAAAATTATGAGTCCTGACACTATTAACTCCATCTGGCTTGGAAGTGAAGTATGAAAATGTGAAGGCCAAGTGAACTTTTTCTTGGCAGGTGTTCTAATGCACGCCTTATCAGTGGAATTAGACTTCCAACTATTTTTACCATATTTGCTTGCAACTTGCAGAAATAGCAAAGTTATTTAGAGTGAACAGTCAGTTAGGGAAGCTTCATTTAGAGATTTCATCAGAGTTCAAGCTGAAAGACCATTTGTAAACAACATAAGCCCTCCAGGCTCACTTCTCGAGCAAATACAGACGATGATAATTTAGTATAACTTTCTCCCTTTAATATTACAAATATGACTGTTTGCATGCTAATTACATTCTTATGTTTTAATGGGAAGTATAGTAGGTCAGACTAATATCTGGTGCATTTTTTAATGTTTTGTTAAAACATCATTTTTTCCTCATCAGCAACTTATGCGGGAGCGACAGCAGATGGCCAGCCGCCCCTTTGCTTCTGTCGATGTAGCACTGGAAGTAGGAGCTGAGCAAACAGACTTTCTACGAGGGCCATTAGAGGTAGGAACAGTGGTGCTGACAAGGGACCATTGTGATTTGCATATTTATATTGCTAGTCTCATCTGCATCTGCTTCTGAAACCAAGTAGCGTCTGATTACCTGGAGCTGACAAGTCTCAGCTACGTATGTTATGCCATTTTCAAGGCACAGAGTTTTAATAGCTTGACATGAGCTGTAACAAAAGCCACTGGAGAATCTATTAGGCTGGGTTGGAGTGACAGCCAGCTCACCTGGCAGTCCTTCCGTGATGGATGGGAGCTGAAGGAATGCAAGATGCAGACATTAAGGAGGGAGCAAACCTCATGCTCGGTCCTTCGAGTACACAGTGCCCCCTAGTTAACATCTATCTTAATTAATAGAGATTACAGCAAACAAACAAACAAATAAATAAAGCAGCTGTGAGTCGATTTTCAGTGCTGTTTTTTATATGTACAGGTTTAAAGAATACAGAGTGTATTGCATATTTTCATTTCTAGATAATGGCTACATTACTGCATTCTTTTTATTGTAATTGCAGTACATTTGAAAAGAAATAATATGCAAGGCAATGTGATACTGGGATAGTGTAATAATGCATGAAATGGATTCTGGAAGTTTCACATGAAAATAGAAGGGGAATTACAATATGTGGATAATAATGAATATCTAATCTAGGTTGGGCTTTAGGTAGATCATAATCCTGTATTCCTTTACTTTTATTTACAATATCATGTTTACAGCTATTACTTTATCTTATTTATGGTGGGACCTGGGAATGAGGTGTGATAGCTCTGGAATCTTTCAAGATTGTACTTCTCCTTTCATTGCTGCCAATTCCTCTTAAATTCAAAGCTTCTCTTACTTTTCTCAATAGCCTATTTCAATGGAAGATTAAATACACTCTATCAAATCTCTAAAGTTCATGGAAAAGTGAGCAATGTGAAAAACAGATCACAGCAGAAAGTAAAAAATCAACTCTTGAGTACTTTCCAAATTGAGGTACTCTGTCCTGCTACTGTATAGGAAGCAATCAAAATTGTTCTTGCTGACATAATTTAAATACTTAGAATAGATACCAGGTAAAAATGCCATATCTCTCTGAAGAAGCTTTGTTATTTTCTGATTAAATAGTAGAACCCCCACATTCTTCACCAATATCACTATTTTTCTGTCTCATTTTATCTTGGAGCAGAAGACCTCCCCAGCTCCCCAGTCTGAAGACACTTTACACTGTAGTTAACTTTTAATTTTTTTTAAATTTTCCAAATCTAGTAGTAAACATCACAAGTTAATTGCCACATTTTCTTCTCCCATATCTTTTATTTCGCTGTAAAAGAGGTGGATGCTAAAATATTTTAATTCTGTTTTACAGTTTTTATTAGCTTTTTTTTCCAAGCCTAGTATTTTCTAGTAATTGTTCAGTATTCAGTATATATAGTGTTTATTCCTAATTAATATACACAGAATGAAGTCCTTTCAGAGTTTCCTTGGAATCAAGATGTACTGATCTGGATCAAAACAACGCATTGTGCTGAGGATTAAATGAATGTGATTCCGAGTATCGATTGTCCTTTGATGTTTATTCCGTAGTTGTAGTGAGCTTGTATTCCAAGTCTACCTGTAATTATGCAAAAGGACACTGAAAGTTGTAGTTGCCATTCTGTTCTTCATTCTTAGCTCTTTTTTGGACTGAAGGGTATTTGGATCACACATGTATATCCAATCTTTTAAAGTTAGAAATGTTTTGATAAAAAGGAGCAATATGCAGTAACTCTCTCCAGAGTGTTCCACAGGCACTGCAGGATCCTGCACTCATACAGCAGGGCCCCAGTTTTAATGGTGGTCCATTGCATGCTCCCACCCCATACATCCAGTGACACGGTAATAACTCTGGCGCTTCCAGTGACATGGATTGATCCATGGGCCCTTTGAGCAAATATAATGCCTTTGAACTGTTCCAAACATTACTGCAAGTCTTCCGTTAAACTGAATAGTAAGACTGCTGTTCATCAACGTCATCTGGCTTACATGATGGTGGTTTGTACAGATAGAATTCTATATTCATAACAATGGTCTGATACACGTCAATACTCATATAACTATTTACTGCCATTTGATTCATTTTTGTTTTGTGACTTCCATTTATTTATAAATGTCCAGAGCAATTGTTTCACTTCAGAATTTTAGTTTGCAGTAGTACAGCATTTTTCACCGAGTGTTTGGAAAGCATATCTAAAAAAAATATGAGTATGCACATTGTATTTAAAATGATTACCTAATTTAGATGCTTACAATCCAATATTATTTGGGTCTATTTTCAGTTAGTAGCAATTTTCAACAGGTTGTGTAAAATTCTGAAAACATTACAGAAGAGAGATGAATCTTTGTTGTTTTGTGTTCTCTTTCTGCTTTGGACTCTTTCCCAGTCTATATTTCTTAATTTTTTGTCCCCACTAAGTGACCGTATTTTGATATTATCTCCTTTAAAAAACTTTAATCCACATCATATTTCTTCTGTGTCTTGCTGTCTGAGTGGGTTTTCAAGCACTGTCAATAGCCTTTGCTCTTCCCAATTTAAACCATATTATCCTTCAATTTATCCACTTCAGGCTGTCTTTCTGCATAACTAATTCACAACATGACATTACCAATATAACGTTTCTATCATATTGGTCTTATATCAACTATTAAATATCTTATTGTCATCTTAAAATTAACAGAGAAGAAAAAAAAATTGGGTTTTTCTTTGTCCTCTTTCCCTTTGGTATCAAGTCAACCACTGTTTTTCTGGCATTGGTAAGCATGGTATTGTCCTAATTCTCAATCTATGAAGCAATACCTACTGCTGCATCATACTAATTTTGTGCAGAATTATTCTTTATAATCCATGCCAGTCCCAATCCGCAATATATTTTTTTTTTTGGTTCCAATATGTTTGCCATTTCCTTACTTGAAAGTGATGAAATCTGCATGAATTCTTGCAAGGGAAGGTGTGACTGGGTGAAGGCCATTCCTCACTCTTCCTCATCCCTCTTGGGAAGAACAAGAGCATGATAAAATTGCTCTGGTGGAGAGGAGCGAGGGAGGTCTGGAAGTCAGTGACCTCCAGATTCCAAGAGAGGAACAGTCAAAGAGGTGCTACAGTGAAGTGAGTGATGTCCCAAGGACAGGTAAAAGAAGACAAAGAATTCCTGAGGTGCCTCTATTAGTAGTTTCACTTGCCTATTGATATATTTAAAGAGTTACTTGGATTTTTTTTTCTTTTTTTTTTTTTTTTTTGAAATTAATGTTTTTTTATAATTATTTTTCATAAAAACATACAATAAATAAATCTGTCATTTTTCCCTTCAAAAAATGGAAATTTCCGTAAACTC
>JAOEGS010016275.1:0-22161 GCA_025447755.1 Corythornis vintsioides
GGGAGGAGGCAGGGGAACACATTGCTGCCTTGATCTGAGAAAAGAGCTCAGCCAACCCGCTATAAATTGCTCTGTGCCAACCCCCTGAAGCTGGCGGGGGGGGTGGCAATTCTCTGCCCCCCCCTGCCCCACGGGGGGCTGGATAAGGCCACGGGCAGCGCGGGGCTCTCCGAGGGTACCCTGGGTGAGTGCCCCTTGGTGCTGGGCACCCCCCTGGGTGGGTGGGTGGGTGCTGGGTGCTGGTCTAGGCCTTGCCCTCGGCGGGGTTGTACTCGGTCTCCCCAGCTGAGACCTGGGAGATGCGGCGCGTGGAGCGCCACAGCCGCCGGTGGAACTGGCCCGGCCGCACCTGGGGGAGCTGGGATGAGCAACCCCCCCACCAAGGGACCCTCTTCTCCATCCCCAGCCACTTCTCCATCCTCATTCCATTCCGAATTGCCATCTTCAAACACTTCCACATGCCCTTCTCCAAGCCCGTCCCCATCTCCATCCCCTTCTGCCCCCTCAATGGCTGCATCTCCATCCCCATCCTCCTCTTCATCCCCATTCCCTTCCAAATCTCCATCCTCATCCCCTTCCAGTTGCCTATCCCCAGCCCTTCTCCCACCACATCCCCTTCTCCATCCCACCCCACTGCCACCCACCCACCATCCCCTTCTCCAACTCCATCCCCACTTTAATCCCTCACTCCACCTCCATCTCCATGTTCATCCCCCTTCCTATCTTCATCCCCATCCCCATACCTCCATGTCCAACCCCATCCCTATCCCCGCCTCCATCCCCCATCCCATCCCATCCCATCCCAAACTCTGCCTCCCTCTTCCCTGGAGAGCAAAGAGGACAGAGGTCACAAGCCCAGGTCCTCAGCCCTGCATCACCCCACGGGCACCAAGCCAGCTCCTCTTCAGCCCCACCACCACCACCACCCGGGGTAGGGAGGGTCCCCACTCACCTCAGCAGGCTGCCCAGCCCCTACCACGATGAGCTTGCCATCCTCCAACCCCACCAAGATGTGACTCTTCTCCTTGGTGACGGACACGCTGTGGACGGGCACCCGCATGGGCACGGGGGGCACGGCTGCCCTGAGGCTGGGAGAAGACGAGTGGTTGGGTGGAGACCCTTTGAGCTCCAAGGAGTGGGACAAGGTGGGTGGGATCCCTCACCTCTGGAGGTCCCGGATCTCCAGCTCACACTGCATGGTCCCCAGCACCACGAAGTCCTCTGTCAAGCACATGGCTGTCACCTCCTCGTCCAGTGGGACGGAGGAGAGGTGCTTCCCGTTCACCGAGTACAGGTGCAGCCCAAACCTGTCCTGGAGGACACAGCCAAGATGGATTGGGATATTGAGGGGACAGACATGTTGACGGCGACAGGGAGGACTCGGGGTGGTACCTTCGGGCAGGCTCGTTGCCCTACGGTGGTCTGGGCGACCACCTGCCCCTCGGGTCCCACGGCCAGGTGGGAGAGGGCGGCGGGAGGAGAGGTGTCGCCGGGCGGCCGCAGGGAGCGGATGAAGAGCCCCCGGCGGATGGTGTGGATGATGATGGTGCCATCCTACGGGAGGAAGGGGATGCGGGGTGATGATGGTGGCACTGCCCAGCCCACCACCCACCTCAGAGCCACCAGCCTGGCTCACCTTGGAGCCCGACACCGCCATGTCCAGCTCGGTGCTGATGGCCACGCACGTCACCTCGGCGTCGTGGCCGTACAGGACCTGCACGGGTTTGGGAGCCAAGCCGCTGGAGAAGCCACCCTGGAGTTGGGGACATGAGGATCTCAGTGATCTGGTGACATCACCCACCGTCAGCTTCTCCTGGCTGGAGTGTGGGGTAAGAAGTCAACCCCCTTACCTGCTGTAGGACCTGCCACACCATGCAGGTGGTGTCCCGGGACCCAGAAATGAGGTAGATGCCGCAGAGGTCGAGTGCCAGGCAGGTGACAACATCTGTGACACCCAGAAGGACACACCTGGGTGAGGTGCTGGGTCCTGTCCCACCACGCTTGGCACCCCATCAGATGGCACCAAGGCGTGTTTTGGGGTTTTTGGGGTCATCAGACTTTCCTCATCGGAGGGGGGACGTACCTATGTGCCGGGTGATGTGCCCAACGACCTTCCCTTTGGCCAGTGAGGTGACACAGAGGCTGTTGTCCCAGTGCCCCCCACTGAAGAGCAGCTTCCCGTCGGGGGACACGGCCAGCGTGCGGGAGCAGAGGTCGGCGCCGGGGGCGAAGGGACCCTGCAGGAAGCGTTGGGTCCTGGTGGGGAGGGACACAAAAGGGCTGGTGGCGGAGCCATGGGTGGGCTGGTGGTACCTCTGGGGACTCACTTTGCCCCCGGACTCACTTTGCATTGCAGACTGTGGGGTCTTTGGTGAAGCTGAAGTAGTTGGAGATGTTCTTGTCGTAGGGCAACCAGTTGTGGGTCCCCAACAAGCCATTGGCACTCACGGTTACCTGGGCAGAGATGGAGGTGACACAGCTCCCACCACCAGAGCTCTGCTGGGCTTTGCTCCCCATCCCCACACGGGGCTAGAAGCACACCCCCGTGCCTCAGTTTCCCTGCACTCACCAGGACGTCGGGCGATCCCTGAGTGATGAAGGAGTGTGCCTGGTTCTTGGGGACCACGGCTTGCACCAAGGCCACCCCATCGCTGATGCCCTGTGGGGAGACACCAACCGGTGGGCACCCTCCCGGGCAACACCACCCCACCCAATCCTGGCCAGGGAACACCCTCCAGGGTTGTCCTCACCTCCACAAAGAAGGATTTGAGCTGGTCCAGGTTCTCAAAGACGTTGGGGGAGCGGGTGTCGAGACGGGCCAGCCTGCGGGCAGCGCTCTCTGCTGACAGCCGGGCAGGATGGGGTTCCTGGCGGGATGGTGGACCCCATGAAGAGGTTGGTGGCCCCCCAAAAGGGGCTATTTTTGGAGGGTTGGGAGAATGAGCAGCTACCTTGAGCAGCTGGCAGGGCGTCTGCCCGAAGTTGCTGATGATGCCCTCCAGAGCCTTCCTCTGTGTCTCGTCAGCGATGGCATCCAGGTCCACGGCCCCTGGAGGGATGGTCGTGGGGTGGGGTTAGGGGATGGGACGCACCTGCCAGGTGTCACCTGCCACCTCCTTGCCCCACGTCTCACCCTCATAGGTGCAGTAGTAGAAGACGTTGAGGGCCTCCACGGCGGCCGGGCCGCGCTGCTTGTACCCGAAGATGAGGTCGATCCACTCGTGGAGGTGAGCGGAGACGTACTCCGACTCCTGCCCAAGGGTGGCACCTCAGGGTGGGCAGAGAATGCCCCACTCCCCCCCGTAACAACCTCCCCTTGCCCCCTGCCACCTCCCAAGGAGGAGGGCTTGGGGTGAGCTCCACCACCTCACCAGGGCTCTGCGGTGCTGGTAGATAAAGTCCTCCCGGGAGCGCGCCCAGCGGGGCAGCACCACATCGCCCACCTTCTCGTTGGAGAGCTGCAGGCAGCCCAGGTCGAAGCCTGGAGGCAGAGCAGGAGAGGGGTGAAGGGCACAGCACTCCCACGGGTGGCTGCACCCACAGTGGGCACCTCTTACCATTCTGGTTCTCCAGGAACTCAGGGAAGTAGAAGAACTCGGGGATGAGCTCCTTGACATCCACAGGGTTCTCCATGCGGGCCTGCCACGCCGCCGGCACCGAGTGGAACTGCCGGTCGGAGCAGTCAAACCTGGAGGCACAGGACACCCGGATGGAACCTTCTCACCCACCCTGACATCCCCTGGCCTTGGGGGGTGCGCCCGTTGGGTGCCCACCTGCCACTCTGCAGCTGGATGTGGAGGGTGGTGAAGGGTTCGGTGCGGATCAGGTAGTGCATGACCCCCGCCGCGTTGGAGTAGTGTGTGCCGTAGTGGAACTTGTCCACGGTGCCCGTGGGGTCCTCGAAGCTCTCGTACCTAGGGATGAGGTCAGGGGAATGCCCACCAGGAACCAGGAAGGTGCTCCTCAGATCCTCATTGGGTTTTTTTTAGCCTACTCACTTCTCCTTCACATCTCGGGCGTGCCTCTCATTGGCCACCCCGATGGGCTTGGAGAGGTCCCGGAACACGGAGGGGTTGGTGAGGTCGAGGGTCTCTGAGACGTAATCCCTCAGGATCCAGGGGAACTGGGGTGGTGGGAGGTGGGTGAGACTGGGTAAGGGGGGGTTTGGGATCACCCGGGGTGGTGGTGGGGATGTGGGGCTCACCACGGGGTACTGGGAGAGGTCATTGTAGGTGCGCCCGGCGATGGTGTTCAGCTGCATGAGGTACTCGAAGTTGGAGATCTCCCGCAGGACCCATTTCTGGAGTGACATGAGGGGGGCTGAGATGGGCTGGGGGAGGGTGGGAGAGGGGGCAGACAACCCCATCCCCCCTGCTGTGCCCATCCTATGGTCAACCTTGGTCCTAGACAACCTCTAGTCCCACAGCTGTCCCTGGTCCCACAGCCATCCCCATGCTGTGGCCATCCCTGGATCCATGGCCATCATCACCAGTCCCATGGTCATCTCAAACCATGGTCACTCTTAGTCCCTCAACCATCCCTGGTCCCATGGCCACCCCCATCCCATGCTGGCACCCTTCCCTTTGCTATCCAGGAAGTGGAGACATGGGGTGAGGGTGAGCAAGGTGGCAGCTGGTACCTGGGTGAGTCCTGAGGCTTTCAGCAGCTCCTGGGGTGACCGGCTGCCAAAGTAGATCTGGCTGGGGGGTCGCAGGCCAAGGATGCAGGAGTAGACCTTGTTCCTCACCTGGGGGTGGGACAGAGGGGGAGGACGTGGAGTGGTTGAAACCTGGGCAGTGTGGTGGAGGGAGAGGGGGACGAGAAGGGTGTCACCACCTTCTTCTTGAAGTTGAGGAAGTAGTTGGCCTGGTCGATGAAGAAGAGCTCGAGGGCCGAGCGGCGCAGGTTGTAGCGGCGCAGGTGGACCTCACGCAGGTGGGACAAGGGGCGCTTGAAGTCGTAGCCAATCCCTGATGAGATGGGGTAGGGGGCACATGGGTGTCACCATCCACCTGGACCTGGTGGCTAAGGAGGAGCCCACCTCCAAAACAACCAGCACCCAACGTGGTGGGCTTCTAGGGGAGATGGGATAGGTGGTGGGGTGAGGAACCCCACCCTGAGGAGCTGTTACCTCCCTCAGTCTCCTCCTTCTCGCTGCTGCCGTCGTAGAAGTAGACGTGCTGGGTTGTCACCTCCAGCCGGCCGGGGACCACGGCCACCGTGGTGATGAGCTCACAGTCCTCAGACACCACCAGCTTCTCCCGTTGGTTCTGCTCCTTGGGCTCGGCCCTGGGTGACACGGGGTGGGGTGAGCAAGAAGACTCTTGCGTGGGCAAGCCGGTGCCAGGGCAGGGGATGGAGACACTCACTGGTTGTCCAGGACAGGGAGGTCCTCCTCAGCCAGTTGGTCATCCTCCAGCTCGCTCACCTTGGCCTCCTTGGCCATGGCGAGTGGGAGGGACTCGGCAGGGTTGTGGAGGTGGTCAGCTCCTGGAATGAGGAGGGCATCAGCAAATGCCCCTGGATGCCCACAGCTGGGGGACAAGTCCTGCAAAGGGCCCCCCATCCCACCTCTCAACTGTCCATGACAGTTCCCAGCTCAATCTCACCACGTGCACCCAACCCAACTGGTGGCACCCCCTTGTTCCTGGCACAGGGGGACCCCGGGGTGCCCCATTCCCATCAGCCTCACCCAGGTTGTCCCTTAGGGCGCTGGCCTCCAAGTGCTGGTCAAAATTCAGGTTGGGCACCAACTTCAACCTCATCCGGGAGTAGGTCTCGGCGCTTGAGAGCTTCCAGCGAACTTCTGGTGGGTTCCTGCGGGGGTCAGGGAGGGATGAGGCACCCTGGGGACCACCCCAACCATGCCACCCCTCCCTGGGGAGCGAGCTGGGGGCTCACCGGTCAGCCCAGGCGGAGCGGGGCGAGGTGAGGAGACGGCAGAGGGATCTCCACTGCTTCAGCACGGTGCTGTGGTGGTTGTTGGCCTGCTTGAGAACGTTGGCATGACGGGCATTTTCCACCTTGGAGCGCTTCGCCACCGGCTCCAGCACCAGCTCCTGCCAAGGGAGCAGGAGAGTGAAGTGGCAGCAGGGCTGGGGGCTTGGGGACAGTCTCGAGGTGAGGAGCACGTTCATGGAGTGACGTCCCCAGGACAAGGAGAACACCCCTGGCACGATGTGCTTGGCGTGAGGGGGACATCCCCAGGATGCCCTCCTTGGGATGAAGAGCACATCCCCAGGGAGAGGAGCACATCCCTAGGATGCCATCCCCGGAGCAAGGAGCACATCTGCTAGATGACACCCTTGGGGTGAAAACCTTGGCTCCAGGGTGAGAAGCACAACCCTGGGATGGTGTCCCAGGGGTAAGGAGCAGGAGGTACCTGGAACATCTTGCGACTGGCCGCCTTCTCCTGCTCCCTCCGCTGGGAGCTGCTCATCATGGCATCGTAGCAGGAGTTCCAGAAATTGGACATGTGGTCGTGGCTCTTGGCAAAGGTGTCCATCTCAAACTGGGCCATGGTGGGCTGCACCTATCAGGAGAAATGGGAGGTGTTTGCAGGGCCTGGCACCCACCAACCACCACCTAGAACCCATGAGGTGATCCAGGGCAGGGAGGTCACCCCTGCAGGCTGTGCCAGTCCGGTGGTGACGTGGAGACCACACCACAGCACACACCCATCTCTAAACCTGGGAAGGTATCCCCCCAAAACAGCCACGCTTTGCCAGGGGCACCCACGTGCTTCTCGATGAAGCCCCTCCACTCTGGGGTGGTGCAGAAGAGCTGGAAGTCCTCGTAGAAAGTGGGGCTGCCGTTGGTGGGAGGCAGCGAGGGCAGGAAGAGCTGCAGCTGCAGGGTCTCGTAGCACTGGTCCATAAGCGTCCGGACGATGGGCACCAACCAGGAGAAGGTCTCCGACTTGGCATCCAGCGAGCGGCGCAGCGGGGTCTCCAGTTTGCCCAGGAGGTAACAAGCCTCATCCTTTCTGGGGGCCGAGGAGGTCTGCAGCAGGCTGTGCAGCTTCACATAAGCCAGTGAGTGCAGCTGGAGAGGGGACACCACGGGACATGGTTTATTGCTGCTCTGGCACTGCTGGGTTGATGGTTGGACTTGGTGTTCTTCAAAAGCCCCTTCCAACCAGAGTGAGTCTGTGGTTCTCCCAGCTGGGGTCGCCTGCCCTGCCCCACGAGGGTTGGGGTCTTATCTCAAGCTCCAGGGAAGGGTGACCCACCTGGGGGTCCTGCAGCATGATGTAGCCCACGAGGATGCGCAGACCCGTCTGGGCCATCTCCTTGAGGTCGGAGGTGCCGTTGGACAGGTGGTACCAGACGCCCAGCTTGTCCAGCAGACTGCTCACCCCCTCGTAGATCTGGGGTGGAGAAGACACAGTGAGACCCCCACCCAGCCACGCACCCATCACCTTTCCATCAGGATGGGTGCAAAGCCACCAGGTCTGTCCCCACCATCCAGCTACCCCTGGCTTTGCTTGACGTGTGTTTGGGTTCTGGGCTGGAGCTGGGGTTTGGTGGTAGGGTAGAACCCCAACTCATAACCCTAATGATGGATTGGGCAGGGCTTAAAACGAAGATTATGGGTTGGGGTTTAGGGTGTGGATTGATGGTGAGGGTCTGGGGTTGGGGTTTATGGCAAGGATGAAGGTCTGAGGTTTAGGATTAGGATTTAGGAGGGGGAGGGTTAGGAGTTAGGGTGATGGTTTAGGGTTAGAGTTTAGCATGTAGGATTAGGATTTGGGTTTAGAGAAGAGCTGGAGGGTTGGGATTAAGGGTAGAAGATTTGGGTTAGGACTGAGGTTTATGGCAAGGATATAGAGTTAAGGTTTAGGGTTAGGATTTAGGAGTTGGGGTTCCACCACAGTTTATGAGTCAGGGTTACAGTTTAGGGTTGGGTTTAGGGTCTAGGGCCAGGGAGTTGGATTTATGCTAAGGGTGGAGGGTTAAAGTTTAGGATCAGCAGTTCAGGTTTAGGACCAGGGTTAGGGTTTAGACCTGGCTTCGGATTAACAGCAAGGGTCAGGGTTAGATTTACAGGTCATGAGTTAGGGGTTGGGTTTAGGGTTAGATCTTTGCATATAGGGTTACAGTGTTGGACTTGGGTTTACAGTAAGGTTGTAGGACTGGGGTTAAGAGTTAGAGTTAAGGGTATAGGACTGGTTTAAGGGATTTGGATTAAGGGTGAGGGTTCAGGTCAAGCCTTAGGGTTAGAGTTCAGGTTTCAGGGCAGGGGTGTAGGATTAGGGCTGGGTTTAGGATTAGATTTGATTTAGGGGTTATTTTCTACAGTTAGGCTCAGGGGCAGCAGGGTTTAGGGTTAGGCCTGACACCAGGGGTCAGCATTAGGGTTCAGAGCTTGGGTCTGAGATCAGGAACTCCCGGTGCCCCTCCACCTTCTCGCTCCACAGGGCCTGGTTGTTGTGTCCCTCAGAGAACAAGAAGTCCTGGAGCAGCCTCAGCAGCTTGAGGGTGTTGTTGGTGAGACCGGGCAGGGCGGATGGCCCCGACTCCTTCAGGTCCGTCAACGCCGACTCCAACATCATCTCCAGCAGGCTGCGGGAGAGCAGCTGTCTCCGTAAGGTGGTCCTCCCTTGGGGTGGGCATCCCCGTCTAAGAAACCTGGGCAGGACTCACCTGCGCTTGATCTCGTCGGGGGGCCGCACCAGCTCGCACGCCGTGCCCAGCTTGGTGAGGACGGAGAAGACCTGCCCGCGCTCCCTCCACGCCACGTCGTCCCAGCCCTCCACCCCGCGCCAGGTCACTGAGAAGATGATGTTGGTCAAGAGGTTGCACAGCTCCTCCTCGGGTGTTTGCTGCCAGCGGAGAGGAAGAGTGAGCGGTCTGCTGTCCCGTGTTGCCCAGGGTGGTGGGCACGCTGGTTCTGGGGCTCACCTGGGGGTTGCTGGTGTTGGAGATGTTGTCGCTGGGCAGCATGTCCTGGTAGCTGCTCTCATCCAGGACGTTGGAGAGGCTGGAGCTCTTGCGTGCTCGCATCCCCGGGAAGGGCTTGAAGCTCTCCAGAGGGGAGGGGGTGCCGGGGCCGCTGGCGGGGGTCTGCGTGCCGCTCTCAGCCGTGGCGATGGAGCTGGTGCTGGCCAGGTCCAGCCCCAGGTCAAAGGGTGAGGTGGAGAAGGGCGAGAGTGGGTGGTAGACACCGTCGAAGGGGGGACCGTCGCCGGGGTTGGAGGAGGAGCGGCTGGCCCGGTCGGAGGAGTCGAAAGACTTGAAGTTGTAGGAGTGGAAGGACTTGATGCGGCCGCTCGGGGAGATGGAGTGGTCGGAGAAACCCTCGGAGAGCTCCTGGTCCGAGGCCTCGTAGCCCAGTGGCAAGAAGACATCCAGCTCCTGCAGCTCGGCCGGGGGTGGGCTTGGCCCGTCCTTGCCGGCGGGGTCCGACAGACGGAGGAGCTCCAGGCAGCCCCCATTGCCCACGTTGCTCAGGCTGTGCTGGCGGGACTCGTAGGACTCCTTGATGTAGAGCTTGGTGAGCGTGTCCTGCCAGCCAGCCAACCTCGCCAGCTGCTTCACCATGTCCTGCTGAGCGTAGATCAGGTGGAAGAGCTGCAGGAGAAAGCCAGAGGGGGAGACCTGATGATGTTACCTTATCTCCTGGTAGCAGGGGGGATTTGGACCCTCCAAGGGGCAAGATACTTGGTCCTGAGCACCCAACTTGGTCACAGCCCCTCAGGACCCGCTCACCTTGCGGCAGATATCGAGCCGGACGGTCAGCTCAGCCCGGTGGGACAGGTAAACCACAGCCACCAGGTCCTTGTAGCTGGGAGGGTCTATGGACAAGGAGAGACAGTATGGTGGTGGGAAACCTCTTTCTGTCCCCAAATCCACTAAAGACCCCCCAGCCCCAAGACCGGCTTGAGCCTCGTGGGAAGCCACCAGTGATGACTCCACGGTACACGTTTGGGATGGGTGGCCAGGGCCAGCCTGGTCTCAGCAGGGCACGTGGTACCTGCCCCGAGGACCTGCTCGGAGAGGCAGCGGAAGAGCAGCATGGAGCCAGGGATGTCACCCAGGAAGGAGATGAGCCCCTGGTACCCGATGTCCTTCAGCTTCAGGCGGTTCTTGCAGCGCTCAGGGACCTTCTCGTACTTCAGCATCTTGTAGAGGACCTGGTGAGACAGCAAGAGGTGGTCACCCCGCTGTGGCAAAGCCCCCAGGCACTGGGGCCAGGGAGAGGTTGGTGCTGGGGACCTGCCTTACCTTGAAGACCCTTTCCCTCACTTCATCGGAGAACTTCTTCTGCACCAGCAGCGAGAAGAGGACCTCCACGTGGCCTGGCTCAAAGAGGAAGGCAAAGAGCTGCTCCTGGGCAGGCGAGCCCTTCAGCAGGCTGTGGATCACCTCCAGCGCCCCGCAGACCTGCAGGACACAGGGCTGGTTGTCCATTGTCCTCCACGTGCCCCACCAAGACCTCAGTGATTTCTCCCCACCCGCTGCCAGGTGCTGGGCCAGCCCGTGGCACCCTGGGGACCCGGGTGGCTTGGTGCCATACCTGCTGCTCATCATGTGCCCCGGCCAAGTAGCTCAGCAAGCTCTGCATCTCCTCCCCGGAGAAGCTCCTGCAGAAGAAATCCTTCACCAAGCTGAAGAGGGATGTCTGCACCGTCTTGATGTCATCGGTGGCCGTGGTCTTCTCCCTGGAGGTGCTGATGGACAGACATGCCTGGGCATTCCTTCTGGGGACATGCACAGACCACTCTCCTACCCCTTGTTACCCATCGCCAGCATGATCCCAAATCCCACCACCAAGTCTGAGGAGCTGTGGAGTGGCCCAGAGTGGAGATCCCTTCTGGCCAACTCTGCCCACCCCGTGCACTCCGAGTGTGAGCACCCCCAGCATCCTGGGGGTGGAGAAACACCTCAGGTCAGACAAGAATCCTGGTTTAGAAAACACCACGACCTCAGTAGCTGCTGGAGAGATGCTGGGGGTGGAATGTGGGCTGACCAGGAATGGAAGATAGGGACAAGCCACGGCCATGAGAAGCGGAAGGTCCTGCACCCACCACCATGCTCCCACACCGGGAGACTATCCCATGAGGTGCTTGCAGGGGGGGGGAATATTTCCCCAAGCAGAAGGTGTCTCCTCGGAGGGGTGAAGCCCACCACCACGCCAGGCTCTGGAGGTGCAGGGTACAGTTGGCATCTCACCCGTAGTATGTCCGGATGGAGTCCAGGACGTACTGCACCCCGTACTTCTTACGGATGCGCTGCTTGTGGTCCTTGACCACGTTGGCCAGATACTGGATGTGACCTGCAGGGAGAAGGTGTGAGTATCCACAGAGGCCGGGGGGGATGGAGAAGAAGCCCAAGCACCCTCAGGGTCCCACCTAAGCGGACGGCGAAGTCGCTGTTGCTCCAGATGCGGAAGTCGAAGAGGAGATGCTGGTAGAGGAGGTGGAGCAGGAGCCCACTGCCCTCTGAGGCCACCTGCTCCATCAGGATCTGAGAGGCCATCAACGTGCTCATGTCCAGCAGTGGACCAGAGACCTGCCACGGGTGACAGAGGAGGTTTGCAGGTGACCTCCTTGGAGAACAGCCTCGGGGAGCATGGGATAGGGTCCTTGGTAGACACCCCCCCTACCTTCTGCAGCAGTGCCCCGATGATGGCCGGCCCGTGGCACTGCACCAGGCTCTCCTGGTTCACAGGGTGGTTCTGGATGAAGTTCTTCACCAGCAGCAGGAAGGCGGCCACGTTGTTCCTCTCCAGCCTGCTCTCTGCAAGGCACAGGGCAGAGCCCCACCAGTAGCTGTGAGCCCAGCCCAGCACCTTCCTACAGAGCTGCCTGCAAAGGGCACCTTGGTGACCCCAACATCAGCTTTTCTCCCCCTCTTTCCTCCAAATTTATGAGTGGAAAACTCTGCGGCTCTGAGCTTGGAGAGAAGCAGCTGGGTATCAGGAGACAGCCCGTTTCACTAAGAAGGTTCCTGGTGACCCAGCCCTACTACAAGACACCAGAGACGCCAAGACAGCCCTGGAGGGGAAGAAATTGTTCCTCAGCTCCAACCTCAACCTCCCCTGAGGCAACTTGAGGCTGGTTCCTCTTGTCCTGTCACTTGTTCCCTGGGAGCAGAACCTGACAAGCCCTGGCTCCAACCTCCTGTCAGGAGCTGCCAGAGCCAGGTCTTCCCTGAGCCTCCTGCTCTCCAGGCTCAACATGCCCAGGTCTCTCAGCAGCTCCTCATGAGTACTGTCTTCCAACTGACTGAGGGTGCACTCACAAGATCTCAACAGCTTCTCCATTACCCCTTAACTCCTGGTGCCCCAAGACCTCTCCTAACCATGGCAGATTCACCAGCCTGCTCTAGGCAACACCCAGATGGCAACGGGGCCACCTCCAGCAACCCAAGCAGGACACTTCCTGTTCCATGTTCACCTAAGTTCCTCACCTGAGGACTTTCCCAGTGGGATCAGCATGCCCTGGGCATTCCTGGAGGACGTCAGCTCTGGCCCCACCAGGTCGTTGGTCTCTTGCTCATCCTCAGGCTCCTCCTTCTTGGACACCACTTGCTCCAGCAGGGGCAGCAGCACACCCATCCCCCCCACACAGTTGACCACGTCCTGCCGGAGGGAGGTGAGAGGCTTTGCTGGGTGCTGGGTGGTGACAGCAGTGTAGAGGGGGAGGTTGCACCTGCACCTGGGGTCCATCCTCCACTCTCAAGCTGGAGAGACCCAGATCGTGTGGCTATCAAAGATCAGAGTGTGTCCACACCCCATCCTATGGCACAAGCCCCCAAACAGGTGCCCAGAAAGCACCTGTTTCCCTGCCACCACTCATGGATGCTGAGGACCAATGGGGCAGACAGGTCTTAAGGGGATCAAGCTCTTGGTGGTGCCAATACCCTGTAGCAGAGTTTCTGTAGGGTCCAGGGGAGCCACCACGGCCATCCAACACCCCGTGGGGCTCCTACCCTGGCCTCATGCCCAAGAAAGACCCCAGCTGCCTCCACGCCACCTTGTGCCCAGCATACCTTGACGTCCCAGTTGACCACCTTGTGCCCCGTCAGCCTCCCGTCCAAGCCATGGCTGGGAGACAGGTCCAGGCAGATGTTGTTCCTGCAGGCCTAGGAGAGAGCACCATGGGAGCATCCTCATGCTCCTGGAGATGTCACTTTATGGCAGAGGGTCCACCAGGGTTGTCCCCATGCCCGGTGTGGGGGTGGGTCTCCTCACCTGTGGGGTGTAGTACAGCAAGAGCTTGCTGCTGAGCTCCACCAAGTCACCTTCCAGCGTGAATGGCGACATGACGTTTGGTCCTGGGGGGGGAGGAGGGTTGGGCGTGGAGCTGGTGGATGGCAGAGGAGACTCCATGTGCCACCAGCACCCCTGTGGACATTCCCCCTGTGTCCCACCTGCGCAGAAGAGCGCCTTGACCTGAGCTTGCTGCAGAGCCTCGCAGAAGATGGCCACGGAGCCCAGGTGACCCTCCAGGGAGGTGGGGCTGCCCCACTCGGTGTCCTGGCTGCCGGCCGCTGTGGTGGCCACCACCCCTTCCGTGGGGGGCTGAGTGGGGGTCCAAGCGTGGGGGCCGAGGGCGGCGGGTACGGACTGGGATCGGCCAAGCGTGGGGTGGGGAGGGAAGACCAGGTCCGGCCCGTGGGACGTGGGTGGGTGGCCGGCGGCGGCCGTGGTGGTGGTCCGGTGACCCGCGGAGCCGATGCAGCAGGAGGTGAAGGACTGGAAGGGAGAAGGATTTCTGCTCATCCCCCACCCAACCCCGTGACATCGTGGGGAGGGGTCCTGCTGAGGGGGTGTCCCCTCACCTCGTGGAGGGACGGGAAGCGGAGCTGCGCCGTCTTCCTCAGGTGCCCGTCGGCGTAGATACCGACCACGTTCTGGCCGAAGGGCCGGCGACCGGCGACGTGGACGATGTCGACGCAGTGCTAGGGGGGGTGGGCGGGGCAGGGGGCACGTCAGGCATCCCCTAGGTGTGCCCTCATCACCTCCACAGGGACGGGGATGGGGATGACCCTCACCCAAGCCGAGTCGTTGAAGGCAAACTCCGGCAAGGCCACCGTCATGTAGTCCTTCTTGGTGCAGACGGCCACCACCAGCACGCCGCCGGCGGTGAAGAACGCCTCGAACCCTGTCCCACCAGCTGTGAAGAAGCTGGAGGAGGAGGAGCGTGGTGAGGATGGCCGTGCTGACCCTCCTCATCCTCACCTCAACCCTCCCCTCGCCCCCGGCCGGGCACTCCATTGAGCATCACCTGTAGAGCTGCCTCCTCTTCGGCCTCGCTGGCGGCTCGGGCTCCTCCTCGCTCAAGCACAACCAGGCGTGGAAGGCGAAGGCACCACCGGGCCACTTCTGGATGGTGGGCACCATGATCCCTGCCATTCCGGGCGTCAGGTCGAAGCACTGCAGCGCCCGGGGGGGTCCCTCCACCCTGGCCATCCCCGAGAGCGCCCGGATGACGGGAGCCGTGTAGGGGTGAGGTCCCCGGCCCCTCTCGCGCCGCAGCAGCCGCAGCAGCTGCCGCAGCTCCCCGGGTCGGATGGAAAGACTGCCCAAAGCCCTCAGCAGGTCCAGTAAATTTTCGGAGCAGGCAGCTGGCAGCACGGGTTCAGTGGCCAGGGCACCCAGGAGGTAGCCCACCATGCCAGCTTTGACGCAGGTGAGGCGGCTGGGCAAGGAGGCTTCGCAGAGGCGCCGTAGCCAGCCGGAGAGGAAGACCTGCAGGTCCCGGCACGGCAACGCCGGCAGCCAGGCCAGCAGGATGAGCAGGGGCTGCTCGTTGCGGATGGGACGCACCGGGAAGGAGCTGTGGTCGCCCTCCACCGCCTGTCGGGACACAAGAGATGGTTGGTGCAGCCTTGACCCCGTTCAGAGGGGTGGGTCCTCCCCCTGGCCACCCTGGGTTGGCAGCAGAGACATCGTGCATTAAGCCTCGTGGAGACTCTCATGCAATGAGGGTCTTGGAGACTTCCATGCAGTAAAGCTCTTGGAGACCTTCATGCAACGAGGGTCTTGGAGACCTCCCTGCAATGAGGGTCTTGGAGATATCCATGCATCAAGTGTATCAGAGACCCTCGTACCTTAAGAGTCTTGGAGACCTCCATGCAATGAGGGTCTTGGAGACCCTCGTTCAACAAGAATATCAGAGACCTTCATGCATCAAGAGTCTTGGAGACCCTTCTGCATCAATCATATCGGAGATCCTCATGCATCAGAAGTCTTGGAGACCTCCATGCAACAAGGATCATGGAGACCCCCACCCCGCAACAAGGGCCTTGAAGACTCTCGTGCATGAAGAATCTTGGAGACCTCCAGGCAACAAGGGTCTTGGAGATCCTTGTTAAGATAAGCCCCTTAATCAAGCATTTTGGAAACCCTTGTGTGTCATGCATGTTGGAGACCCCCCCCATGGAGCAAGCACCATGGAGACTCAGGCACATCAAGCATCTTGGAGACCCTGCCTCGTCCAGCAGAAGCAGAGCAAACAGCACCACATCAGGAAGGGTTCAAAACGAGCTCTGGAATGGGCTACCCAGGGAGGCTGTGGAGTCTCCATCTCTGGAGACACTTAAGACCTACCTGGATCTGTTTCTGGGTGACTTGGTCTAGGTGATCCTGCTATGGCAGGGGGGTTGGGCTAGCCCTAACATTCTGTGAAAACCCGGCAAAACTGAGCATGATTCCAAGCTAAAGATGACCCCAGGACCCCCTCAGGAAGAAGCTGGTGAGAGACTAGCAGGGTGGAGAGGACTTTGGGCTGAGATTGACCACTAATCACCAGTGCTTTGCTCGGTGTGGAGGAGAAAGGGGCACACTCACCATGTTGAGGAGCTCCTGGAGCAGGCGTTGGGTGGGTTGGCCTTGGCTCTTCAACACCTCGTAGAGGTGGGCGTAGCCGATGCGCTCCTTGAACACCTCCTGCAAGGAACCAGGCACCATGGGACCCCGTGCTGAGCCCCACCACGTGCTGCTTTCACCCCAGCCCACCTCCTGAGGTGACAATGCCCAAAACCCATCCAATTCTGGAGTGTCCTCCCCCACTCTGCTCGGCTGCCCACCTTGGCCGAGGGCGAGTTGCTCATGATGGCGGTGAGCACCCCGACGGCGTGAACTGCGATGGCGTCGGAGCTGCCGTTGGAGACCTAGGTGGACACGGGGGTGGGTGGGTCTGCTGAGCCATGGGGTGGAGGGGACACAGCCCACCACATCTGGTGGGTTGGCTACGGGGTGGCCCCACATGGTACCTGCTGGAGCCCATCCCTGTTCAGTGGCCGTGCGGGGACCTCGTCCTGGGCTTCACCTGCCTCCCGCGAGCTGCCGAGGTAGAGCTGTGGGACACGGGGTGGGTGTCAGCCCTGAGGAATAGCACCCAGTGTGGGGTGGGGGTGAAGAGGGAAGGTGGTTATGGAGGGTGCCCGCCCCATGGATGCTGTGTGCCCCAGCATCACAGAACCCCAGCATGGTCAGGGTGGAAATTGACCTCTGGGGACCATCTGGTACCACCCCCCTTCGCAGCAGGGTTACCCAGAGCAGGGGACCCAGCAGCGCAGTGTCCAGGCAGGGTTGGAATCTCTCCAGAGGAGGAGACTCCGCATCGTTTAGAGCCAGGAAAAGGATGAAGATGGAGATGAGGGTGCCCAACCCAGTGGTGTCACCACGGGGAAGCCACCACCGTGGCCACCTGGGTACCTTGCTGTTCTGAAGGAGCCGGATGATGTGCTCAAAGCAGTTGTTGCTGAGGAACACGGCTTGAAGCACCGGCCGGTCCTCGCAGCTCAGCATGGCCGGGATGGCATCTATGGGACGGCACGGTGGAGACACCTCAGCACCCATCCCAGGTGCCCACCCCACAATCCCAGTCCCCAGCCACCTACCCAGCATGAGGACACGAAGGGCGATGAGGTCACCGGCCGCCTCCGGCGCCAGGGAAGCGACGGGCAGGTCGGAGTTGAGCACCCTGAAGTAACCATCCAGCAGGACACGCAAGGGCACGGGGCCGGCGCCGGGGCTGCCGCCGTGCAGGACGTGGACCACGGCCACCACCACCCGCAACGTCACCTCCAGCAAGCCGGGGACCGCCGGGGTGGTCCCTGCTCCTCCCCGCTGCAGGACCCCCAGGAGAACCTCCACCGCCGCCGGCGTGATGACCCGCAGGGCGTTGGGCTGCTCGGGGGGAAAGGGGGTTTTATGGTG
This sequence comes from Corythornis vintsioides, assembly GCA_025447755.1. NCBI lineage: Eukaryota > Metazoa > Chordata > Aves > Coraciiformes > Alcedinidae > Corythornis > Corythornis vintsioides. Next base: position 17,173 of record JAOEGS010016275.1, read on the forward strand.
CCTATCGTGAGAGGAGTGCCCTGGGTTTAAGTGGAGGGGGTTGCCCGTCGTGTTCCTGGGCGTGTGGAATTAACCCCAGGCAGGTTGCAGAGGTGTTGATGAGCTTTTTGAAGCACTGAGTTAATGAAACCCATTTCTGCTCAGTTTTTTTACAGATAGGAAGTTGTCAGAGCTTCAACCTGGACCTTCAACCTGGACCTCCAACCTGGACCTCCAACTTAGACGTCCAACCTAGACGTCCAACTCAGACCTCCAACCTGGACCTCCAACCTGGATCTCCAACCTGGATCTCCAACCCAGACCTCCAACACAGACCTCCAACCTAGACCTCCAACCCAGACCTCCAACCCAGACCTCCAACCCAGACATCCAACCTGGACCTCCAACTTAAAATCCCTCTAAAATTTAATTTATTTTAATTATTTAAGCCAAACCCTCTGGATATAAGGCTGGAATTTTACATCTGATAATTGAAAGGATTTGGAAAATTTCACTCGGGCGCTTGGAACAAAGAAAACTTTGGGGTTTATCACGTGGACAATGGTCCCAAGTTCTACCCCCACCTTAGATCCGGAGAGGATGGCCCCAAAAAGATGGGTAAGTCGGAGCTGGAGCATTTCTGGGAGCTGCCCTTCGGCCTGGAAACACTCTGTGAGGAGGAGGAGGGAAAGATTTACTTATGGGGTGGTAAAAAAAAAACAGAATAAAGAGGAAAAAATCCCTTTTCAACCCAAATCCACCCCAAAACCCATCCCCATGTGGGTGCTGGACCCTGTAGAGGATGGAGGACGATGCTCAGAACTTGGCAGCTCTGGCTGTGCCGTGGGAAGTATTTTTGGGTTTAAAAAGAGGGGTTTTGTTCTAAATTAAGGCTCAGTTTGGGGATTTACGGGCGGTTGGGAGGTTTAGGTGATTTTTTTTTGCCTCAGAATGAGGTTTTTTTGGGGCTTCCCCAGAAAAAAAAGACCCCTTGGTGATGTTTATTGCAGGGTCCCCAGGTTGGGTAGGGATTAATCCTGGCTTCCCAAACTGACCCTTCCCACACCGATGGATCCCAGAATCATGGAATGGGTTGTGTTGGAAGAGCCCTTGATGCTCAGAGAGTCCAACCACTTCCCAGCACTGCCAGGGCACCCCCTCAGCACCACAGCTCCAGGGGGGGCTTGGAAACCCCCCCCAGGGACCCTTCCCTGGCCAAGCTCCAGCCCCTCCATGTCCTGCTGGGAGCGAGGAGCCCAAAACTGACCCCAGGATTCCAGGGGTTACCCCCTCAGTGCCCAGCCCAGGGGGATGATCCCTGCTCTGCTCCTGCTGCCCACACTGCTGCTGGCACAGCCAGGCTGCTGGGGGCTCCTTGTCCCCCTGGGTACTCTCTGTCTCATCTACAGCCCCCTCTCCACCAACCCCCCAAGTCCTTCCCCACTGGGCACTTTCCAGCTGCTCTGCCCCAGCCTGGAGCTACAGGGGTTGGGGTGACCCAAGGGCAGGACCCTTGGCCTGGTTGACCCTCATCCCATCGATCCATCCCCTCTGGAGATCCTCCTGCCCCTCCAGCAGACCAACACCCCCCCAGCTTGGCATCCTCCTCGACCATACCCTGGAAGAAGGCACCGAACTCGGGGGGCAGCGGGGCCGGGGAGAACTTGTATTTACTCTTCTCCTTGGCACTGATGATTTCCCTGGAACAAAACGGGATAAAGAGCTCGGGAAGGGGACACGGGGGGGGTTGTGCATGGAGGATTTTGGGGGGCTCTGGGGGGGTCTCCACTCACCCACTCAGCTGCCGCCTCCACGTCTGGTAGGGATCGAAGAGGCACTCGCAGAGGTGCAGGCCATGGAGCATCCCACTCTCCAGCTGCCCCCCGCTCCCCTCTGTCCCATGGATACTCTTCAGCTGCCAAGAAGAATGGGATGAACCCCCCCAAAAAAAGAAGTTGGTTTTTGGCACCCCCCCCTTTGGAAAAATAATAGTTGGGGGGTTCTCCAGGTGTTCCCACCTTGGCGGCGCAGACCCGCAGGAGCTTCAGCACCTCCAGGATGAATCCAGGGGTTTTCTCTGCTTGGATGTTCTCTGGGTTCCTGAGAATTGGGTTTTTTTTGGGGGGCATGAAGGGAAATAAAACATTTAGGGGGGTTATTTCATCGTGGGGGGGTGTTATTTCATTGTGGGGGGCTGTGTCACGTGGTACTGGAGGGGGTGTCGGTGGGAAAGCCAAGGGGAGTGGGATGAATTTTGAGGAGGGGGGAGTCATGATGCACTTTGAGGGGGGGGGTGATGCTCTAATTTTGATTGTTGAGGGGCACAGATGCCCACACAGGAAGACACCAGCGTGGTTTGGGACCGTGGCACTTTGGGACCAGGGTGACACCAGTTTGGATCTTCCACTTGGTGGTGGTGGAGACCACAGGACCTTGAGATGGGGGGGTGGGGGGGGGTCCCCTCAGTGTTGTGCCCCCCCCATCACCTCCCATCACCTGGGGCTGATCCTGCAGTGCTGGGAGGCCCCAAACCACGACCCCCCGACGGGCATGACCTACCTGCAGATGATGATGAAGAACTTGAGGAGGAGGAGGGTCTGGCCCAGGCTGGCCCCGGAGCCTTCCTCCCTCGGGACCTGCACCACGCACTGCCCCAGCCTCTGGCTCAGCACCTGCAGCACCTCCCGTGGCAGCACCGGGATCTCCGACACCGACTCCTCCGGCCTGAGAGGGGGGACAACGGGGGGAGGGGCAGGATGTGACACCCCAACCCCCAACAACCCCTTCCTCTTCCTCAGCCTTCCTGCCACCATCAGTGCTCCACCTCCAGCACCACACCGGATGGTTCCAAACCGCCGAGAGCGGACGGTTCGTGGTGGCAACACCCGGACGGGGCTCTGGGTGTCGCCCTGGGGGCACCCAAGGGTGCTGCTCCTCACCTCCTGGGCTCCAGGGAGGGCAGGGAGATGATCTTCTCGAAGTTCATGACGAAGGCTTCCAGCCACTGCTGCAGGTAGGTGAGGTCCTTCTGCAAGGTGAGGGAAGGGGGATGGAGATGCTTGGCCAATCAGATCTCACAGAGACCACCGAACCAGCTGGAATCAGCCAATCAGCAGCCAGAGTGGGCAAGCTCCTTCCCCCCTACTCCAGGAGCCATTGGCTCAAGCACATCCCTGGGAGCCGCCAGCCAATCAGCAGCTGGAGCAGCACAACCTGCAGAGCTCCAGACCAATCAGAGTCCAGAACAGCGCAACCTGTGGAGCTGCTGACCAATGAGAATCCAGAACAGCTGACCAATGAGAATCCAGAATAGCACAACCTGCAGAGTTGCTGACCAATGAGCATTCAGAACAGCACAACCTGCGGAGCTGCTGACCAATGGGAATCCAGAACAGTGCAACCTTTGGAGTTGCTGACCAATGAGAATCCAGAACAGAGCAACTGTTGATGCTCCTGACCAATCAGCATCCAGAACAGCGCAAACTGCAGAGCTGCTGACCAACGAGAATCTAGAACAGCGCAACCTGTTGAACCTCCTGACCAATGAGAATCCAGAACAGCGCAACCTGTGGAGCTGCTGACCAATGAGAATCCAGAACAGCTGACCAATGAGAATCCAGAATAGCACAACTTGTAGAGTTGCTGACCAATGAGAGTCCAGAACAGCGCAACCTGTTGAACCTCCTGACCAATGAGAATCCAGAACAGCGCAACCTGTTGAAGCTCCTGACCAATCAGCACCCAGGGCACCCACCCCTTCAGCCAATCAGCACCCAGGGCACCCACCCCCTCAGCCAATCAGCGGGCAGGGCAGGGTGTGGGCAGCTGGCACTGCCTGACACAACACCCGGCCCCGGTGGTTGTGCAAGGGTGTGATTCAGCCGGGGCTGCCACCGCGCCCTGGGGACAGGCACCCCCCACCCGCCCCACCTGGGGGGCACCCGCAGCCCCTCGGCACCCAACACGGCCCCCTGGGGTCACCCGCGTCCACCTGCACCCCAGTGTGGCACCCTGGGGTCACCCATGTCCCCGAGCAACCAAAATGGCACCTTGGGGTCACCCGGGTCCCTCCACACCCTTGGGGTCACCCATGGCCCTCAGCACCTCAGTGCAGCACCTTGGGGGGCACCCACGACCTCCAGCACCCCCATACAGCGCCTTGGGGTGACCCATGTCCAACGTGCACCCCAGTGCAGCCCCTTGGGGTGCACCCATGACCTTCAGAGCACCTTGGGATGCACCCATGACCAATGTGCACCCCACTGTAGTGCCTTGGGGGGCACCCATGACCTCCAGCACCCCCATACAGCACCCTGGGGTGCACCCATGGACCTCTGCACCCCAATGCAGCCCCTTGGAGTGCACCCATGACCTTCAGAGCACCTTGGGGTGCACCATGTCCATATGCACCCCAGTGCAGCCCCTTGGGGTGCACCCATGACCTTCAGGGCACTTTGGGGTGACCCATGTCCAACATGCATGCCAGTGCAGCCCCTTGGGGGTCACCCATGACCTCCAGCACCCCTATACAGCACCCTGGGGTGCACCCATGGACCTTTGCACCCCAGTGCAGCCCCTTGGGGTCACCTACATTCCCGTGCACCTTCCTAACAGCACTTTGGAGTCACCCATGTCCCCCAGTGCAAGACTGTGGGGCGCCCCCTGTCCCTGAGCACCCCAAGCAGCCCCTTGGGGGGGTCACCCATCACCTCTGCAGCCCAGTGAAGCCCCTAGGGGTGACCCACCCTGTCTCCCTGCACCCCTATGCAGCACCCTAGGGTGTCCTCAGCCCAAGCAGGGACCGTCCCAGCTTGGGGACATCCTGTGTGACCCCCCCCAAACCACTCCATGAGGACATGGGAGGGCCCCAGGCCCTCAAAACCCTGTGACGACAGAGGGACCCCCCCCCCAAACCCCATCCCAAGCTGCCACCACCCACTGCCTGCTGCCGTGTGAACCAGAGCAGTGGCTTCCACCAGACCGCACGTGCTGGGCACCAGTGGGGTTGGT
>JAOEGS010016277.1:0-10229 GCA_025447755.1 Corythornis vintsioides
TATATAAATTATATTAATTATATAAAATCTTCTAGCTGTTTGGTTGAAAGATTATAGCTCTGGTTATCTTTCTGCAGTTAGTACACAACAGATGAGTAGCCAGATTAAAAAAAAATATCAAATATTAGAACTAGCTAAGTGTTTTGAAGTACAATGGGAACTTTATCTCAGAAAGGTTTTCTAACACTGCTCTCTCCTAGTTCAGGTTATACTCAATCATGATTATCCATGGGAGTATTCTTTTTTTTTTTTCCACACACTACAGTCTACATAGAGACTGTGCACATTGCTCACAGAGTTTTAAGGCTGAGACTCCACACTTTTTTTCTTAATAAAGACCAATGGTACCAAAATAACTTTAAAGTTTTACTAGCCTCTTGCTCATAACTTTTGAAAAAGAGAAAATGATCTCTGGGCTAGCAAGAAGATCAGAAAACCAGTGTCCCATCTGCATCTGTACTCCTCCATTCCAGACCATCCCTTCACTCCAGACTTAGCCTCAGCCCATCAACTTGCAACACTTTCCTGAGTCTTGCCAGTGTTCAAGCTGTCCCACCTGAGTCACAGGGTGATTTTTTCCAAGCACCTGCATTTTGCCCATGGCTCAGGAGCCTCTCAGCCTTGACTCACGTTGCCACCTCTCTGCTTGTTGAGCCCAGGGCTTCTCTCCACCTGTGAATGCTGGGCTGCTCCCCAGGAAGCTGCAGCCTTCTTTACTGCCAGATGTTCCTACATGCCCCAGAACATGACAGATGGAATAAGGACACCTTCTACCTAGCTCCGTAAAGGGTCTTTAGCAAAGTAGAACACATGGTGCATATGCAATAAACTGAGAACAAATGAAGCATTTATACCATCTGTCACAACGTGAGAAAACATGGAAACTCTGACATGAGTTCCAATGTCTCTTTTAGAAAGAAGATTGGAATGCTAGCTGGACTGGCTTTGCCAATAACGTTTCAATCCTGATTTTTAATTATTTTTTTTTCCCTCCCAAAACACTGTGGGAGTGTTTGGAGCCAACAATTGGGTTCAGGTTGTACATGGTGGAGGTGTGGGGAGAAAGAATCACTCATTGTTCAGTATAGCACCTGGCAGTTCTGTCAATAAGCAATAAATGAGAAAAACATTCCCTACTGCAAAGAACAGATCGGTTACTGTTTAGCTTTTACACAATCTAGATCTGAAGGAGAATTGCCTGTAATTCACAGCTTCAGGACTGTGCCTTAATTAGAAAGTGGGAAATTGAGTAGAACAGTTTTAAAACAAGGTTTTAAATTGTGTTTACGTATGCTGTTTTCCATTCATTCTGCAAGAATAATTTTGAGGAAAATGGAATTAAGTAGGTAAACAAATTTATGGAAAGCGTAAGTGAAAGTAAATTCACTGTCTATGTCACTATGAATTTTTCAGTGTCCATAAAATTTCATTTTCTGTAGTGGGATAAAACTTGGTGCATAGACATGGAACGAAAAGCACTCCAGTTGTGACAGCTTGAGAGGTTGCTTTTTCCTAGTTGACTGCAAGGTTATTTCAGGGCTGCCTTGTTGGCTTATCTTAGGTGTGAGTTGAAATTTATGGGGCTATGTCATCTCCACTGTCATTAAAACTACTGCATTTTAACATACAACAGAGATGTTCCAACACCATATTCTGGCATGGGGATATCTCACTAAGCTGAAATAATTTAATTGTGTGTGATGATGCATCTGTACTCTAAGATCTTTTTTTTTTTTTTCCATAAGAAAAGAGGAACAAGGTGATGACAGGTGGTGCACTTCAGTTGGTGTACATCTCTATCATGTGGGAGAGTGAGATTAAGCCTCGATATTAGTGCTTACTTAATAATGTTTGGAAACTGAAACAGCTCCAAAAGACAGACACAAGCCAGCTGCTTTATAACATCTGATTATTAGAGGTGGCGAGTGTGAAGTACAAGATGCCCAAGACTCAGTCTCTCATCTGAATAAATTACAACAAAGATTTCAACCCATCTCTCAGATGCCAGGAGGCTGCTTACCAATTTGGTCATAGCATCTCACCTTCCAACTCTTCCCCTCCTTCCCTTTTTAAAATATTCCTGTCCAAATAGAACATACAGCAAAAGTATGAAAACTGAAAGAAGAATGTGGATAGGCTGAAGAGTCCAGAGAAGGGACAAAGGACTGGAAAACTGCCATATAAAGAAAGGCTGAAAGAACTGGACAAAAGAAGGCTTAGGGGAGAACTTCTCACCATGTTCCAGTATTGAAAGAGTGGCTGCCAAGAAGATAGAGATTTTGTTTTTACATGGAAAAGATATGGGGTCATAGGTACAAGTTACTAAGTTACTACTGGGAGATTCCAGTTGGAGGAAATTTTTTCACAAAAAGGACAATCAGCCATTGGAATAATTTCCTGAGAGAAGTGGTGGATTCCCCAATGTTGGACACTTTAAAGGTTCATTTGGGCAGGGTGCTGGACCATCTTGTCTAGATGATCCTTGAGGTCTCTTCCAGCATGGTATTTTATGATTATTTGATATGATTCTATGAAATGTAGCCTGAGTTTAAGATTCAGAACAGCATGTGAAAATAGAAGAGGTTCCATAATATTTGAGAAGATTTGCCTGGGAAGAAAAACATTTGCTTGGAAGGCAGAAACAAATGTTTCCCATCAAACACCAAAATCTCTGAGTTTATCAATAATTCTAATCACGATTCTCTAAATAAAATAATTCCAGTATTAAATGCTTTAGTAAGTACCTCACTAAAAATCTAATATGACATGTCATCAGTCAAAGATAAAGTAAAAAAAAATAAATGGTGAAGATATTTTTGAGTGAAAATGACAATCTATTGAGGAGAATTCTCAAGGGTGGATGAAGTAAGCCTCCCTCAGTTCATGAGACCAAGACTGAATGTAATTTTTAATACGAGTCAGCCAAACACAGGGAATAAAAAAAAAAAAAAAAAAAAAAAAAGCAGCAAGAGATTTTACACATAAGCTTTTGGGCGAAATGTAAAGTCTCTTTGCAAACAGGGGGATGGCCCAGATTTTCCAGAGATCACTTTTGACCTAAATGCTATGAAAGAAAAACAGAGTATGAATCAGATCACTACTAAGTAATGGTTCCTTAAATGGAATGCTTTGTTAATCTGACTATTTCTGCAATGCTGTCAAGTCAGCCCGTCATGTTTTCCTGGTACACTTTGTCCTTTATTTACTTTTTACCCTTCTGGAAGTATTTGATATTAAATTATACTTCCATTTGCATTATTGGAAGTATTTTCCTGAGGAAAGAAATGTGATCAAATGGACACTATTTGTCACACTGGTTGTCTTCTGTTTTTCAGTTTCATTTACTTCTCTTCAGACAGCAGGGCAGTTCCAAGAATTTGTAAGTGTTATTATCAGTCATTTGAAAAGGTTATTACTTCACTGTGTAACTACTTAATTTACATACAATCTGGACTGACTGGCTGATATATCTAACTGTCTGTGTATTGCCATCTTGTTCTTTGACAAATCACCTGCCTCTCAAAAAGCTTTTTCCAGGGAAGCAAGAATAAAAGGAAGGTAAGGCTCCGACAGACAGAAACTGCCACAGAGAAATATGCATTCCTTTTTGTGTGCCTCTTCCCTCCATGGTCTGCAGTTTATGTAACAGTGTAAGATGGACTGTGGTCTGCAGAGAAGATTGAACAGTGGCAGGGAAGCTAAATAGGAGGTTTTTATGAGAAAAAAAAACCCAAAACAAAAACCAACCAACCAAAACAAAACACCAAAACAACAACAACAACAAAAAACAACACAATGACAATGACAATACAATAATTTTCTTTAATTTTTTTAAGTTTTCTTAAGTCACTTCCATTTTTTGACAGATTTTAGATGAAGAAAAAAGACAATAATTCCACTTCATTGAAACTGGAGCTTTTTTGAGGAGCAAATAAATTATTGGACTTTCAATAGTCAAGTCAAGCCTTCTCAACAGCATAAGAAAAAAATGAATATTGAGGTCAAGATGGAGGGATAAATCCTCATAGCAGAGGAAAGGACTGTCTGGAGTTGGAGTGTTCTGGTGAATTGAGCTAATTGCCCAAATCTTCATGTGATGGTTTTTCCTGGGAACTCTTTCCCCTTCGTGATGGGCCATTGTTTCTCACACACACACACACTGAGTCCTCACTCACCACTTCCAGCAGCAGTGGCAGGCACCAACCAGACCTTCCATAACCTTTTGTCTCCCATGTCTTTTTCCTTGCACCCTATGCATGGCACTGCAATATACAGCCTCTGGTCCTTGTGATTCAGGTACTCTCCAGATTTCTGAAGGATAGAATTAGCCACCTTAGGTCAAATAAGTTAGAAGTCATGATGCTCCTATGCCCAGTAGCATAAGCAGAGCAGTGGCAAAGCCATTAATTAGCTGTGGGCTGGGTGCACTGTCCCTGCTTCTTTGAGGAGACTCAGAGCTGACTCTTTGGCAGGAGGCACAGTTGTGTCATTAGAAGCTCTGTGATTAGCAAAATGTAGGATACTACAGTTAATCTGCCTTCTTTGCCAGAAAGGAAAAAGAAAAAAAAAAAGTATCACTGCAGTAGATAAATCTGTGATACAGGAATTAAATAGGACTTCAGTTTACAAACTTTTGTGAGTCTTATAAATTGAATTTAATTATATCCTTGATTCAAACGTGAAAATAAAACACCACATGAAAATCACCCAACACAATTTCCTTGGTAAAACCTAAATTGTACACTTAATTGCAGATAATAACATACTGTCATTAAGAATAATTAATTGATACTTAATGGTGTTTATATATTCACTACAAAAATCTCCCTGGTTCTCTACCATCAATATCCAGTGCATCACAATTCCAGTCCAATTTATATGGACTGGAAGGCTCCTCCTAGGATGAACTATGTTCCCAGCTATAAGAGAAAACAACAAGATGTGCAAGCAAATGGATATTTTGGAAAATAAGACATCTTACTCTGTATCTAGTAATTGTTAAAACAAATAAGTACTTTGGCCAATAATAGACAAAACTAATACAGATGAAGGATTTATGGAAAAATTGACTAAAGAAGCATTTTTAGTGTCTGAAAACAAGGAAAACGTGTATTTGCCAAATTCCCATAGATTTTTTGAGAGATATACAATTACTTCCTCCTTGGATTGAATATTTTGCCTTCTGCAGAGGTTTAATGATTGAAGTGTTAAGATGTTCCAAGTGTAAAATTTGAGATAGCTTTGGCAAGTCTGTTTGATGCAGGATTAAAGTGAATCGAATCTGTATTTACATAGTTGGAAGATGTATCATATAATTTCAAAAGAAATGTTACCACAATTACACAAAAATAATATTAGATTGAACTTGCAGATACTCTGCTACATTTGAAAAGGCCTGAAACTCAGATTCAAGGGGGAGCAGCATCCACTCTGGCATTTTAGCCTTGCAGGAAAAGAAGCTGTGTACCTGTGGTTTTGACCAGTGGTCTTCTCTTGACAGCTATTGTAGGAGAGGAAGCAGTGAGATCTTTGTCACACTTAAGTAAGTAGATGACACATGAAATTCTGTTTCAAAGAAAAGTTGAGTATTTGTTTCTGTTTAACTACTTTTATATAGCTTCACAGGATGCACAGGTCCATTCACAAAAACAGGGTCTTCCTCACGGGTGTGAAGCACAGAAGCAGAGAAAAAGCTGTTGTTTTCAACAGACAAAGTACTGAGTATTTGCTCATTTTCGTTGCTGTGTCCTCCCTGTTACCACAGAGCTATGCAGTTGCAGCTCAACCACACTATAGGATTGATCCTGCTGGATGATGACCAAAAAGGGGATACTCGTGCACAGTTATTTAGATGTTTGTCCTGTTTTGGACCCCATAAATGTCTTAGTACTCTGTCCCTGGAAAAGGTACTTCAAATGCTTAATTTCCATATTTACGTGTCTTCTGATTTCTGATGTGATCCACATTCTGGCAGAAATTTTCTCTCAAATATATCAATTTCAAAAAGATACTCAGTCGTTTATAGAGTGAAAACTGTAAAGGAAGCACCTAAAATATTTCATTTAAAAATATTTAATTGAAGACTCTTTTTATCAAGTGATTCAGAGCCTGAAAGTAGAATTTCCATTTTCATTGGGATTGGGTGACAGCTAACATTAACATATTGGAAGATTTATTTTCCCTCTAGCATGCAAAATAATAGGTTTTGTTGTTTATTCATAAGCATAGAGACTCTGGTGTTGAAATCAATGTCCTTGCATAATTTATATTTTATTAATGCTAAGTATGGTGTTAAGGAATAACATATTAATAGTCTTAATTTAAGTATAAATATGCACCTTTAGCAATTGCTCTGCTTTGAGGTGATGCTGGTCAGAAGCTGTGCTGGAGCTAGAGATGGAGTAGTCTGGATTGAACAGAGGTCACCAGCTTTTTGAAAAGATAAGTCACCTTCACAGGTCCAGATGATGCAGGAAACATTTCTCTCTGAAAAAAAACCTTACAAAACACAGAAATTAAGCCTGTTATGCTATAAACTTTACCAGTGAAAAACAAGATTTTACTCTCAAAAGGCAGACAGCTGAGAGATTTTAAACAGCTTCACACTGACATTGATTTTATATGGAAAATTCATAAGTAGTATGATCCTGAATGACTGTCAAACCATCAGATATTAGATAAGTACAGAGATATTGCTATTTTTAAGCTGAAAGGAGCCAAAGAAAATCCTCATTCACTTCCTTTTATGTATCTCCTGTTATCCCCACATACCTCTAACTTTATTGACCCATGTGTATGCTATGTATGATTCAAGCTTGAACTATTTATTTCTGGACAATGCCACACCTTGTAAATGGGTATATTCTCATAGAGAAAAATATTTATCACCTGCTCATACTCTTACTTAAATATAAGCCACAAGTAAAATGGTTTTTAAAGCATAAAATAAAACTATTTGGCATAGTACATAAAATAAAACCATTTGGCATAGAGCGTTATTATAATTTCAAGAAATACCAGAGAATCAGTGGAACAGACTTACAAGGACAGGCCATATGCAGAAGTGATACCATTTCCTTCTTGTTTCTAACAATGAGAAAGAAGACTGCTTAGTCTTATGCCTAAGGAAAAAAAAAAAAGTAAGGAAAAAAAAAATCTGAAAAACCAGTGAGGTTATATCCCAGCTGTTTCATATAAGCATTCTTGGATGACAGAAAGACAACTGCCCTAAAGAAAAGCTGTCATTTAAAAATAATTGTATATTTTTTGTCAGACATAATACATCCTGATTGCCTTTCTCCTTGGATGGGCAATATGTTATTGGTGGACATGAGTTTTAACCTGTGGTTTGATAGTGTCTTTTGGCAAAAGGAGCTTAAACTGGAGGTCATGCCCTGAATTTAGTTTGACCAAACACTGTGTGATTTACCTTATTAGGAAAGATATCTGACAGTGGAGGCCTCACCAGCATTCCAGATGAGAGCTACTGAGTAGGGAAATTGCAGTACAGAATTTAAATTGATGGCCATTTCATTTCAGATGCTCATGTCATTTCATTATTTTAATTGATTCTTGGGAGATTAGCTACAGAGGTAGGACAGAGGTTCTTTTCCCCCTATATTTAACTTACACATATAGAGACTTCACACTTTCAGTAAACAATAGCTGGTACAATATCTTTAAAATGATGCCTTATGATGATACAAACTGTGAGATCTTTGACTCCTTATTCATGCATTATATGTTAAAAATCTTATTGCAAAGTGCATGAGCAAAGGCTATGTTTCTCTCAAAGAACAAATCCAGTTGTCGTAATTAAAAATCAAGTAAGTATATACTCACAGTCAGTAACCACCTTTGCATACTCCCCAACACACTGAAGTAAGTCAAGTTTCTTTAAGATATTTTAGAAGTAGAATTTCTTTACAGAAGCTTAAATATAAATGGCACAAGCTTAAAGATTAGTAGACTTTATAATCAGGAAAAAAAAATATATTTTTTTTTTGCAAAATGGCATGCAAGAGGTTTTGGGTAGAGTTCCTCATCCAGAAAGGGCTTGATCTCCTTATAAAACTAGGCTTGAAAGAGATTAAAAGGAAGACGTCCCCCAAACAAGATGGGATGTCCCATCATGCCTGTGTCAGGAAAGGTGTTAGGGTCCCTGTGAGTATGGAAAAAAGACTGCTCTTTATGAAGCACAAACAACTCCATAAGAAAACATGATTCCCAAAGTGAAGTTTACCACTACACAATTCCCATAGAAATTTAATTAATAAATGTGTGGCCTAAATAAATCACATAATTTCACCTAGATTTTTCCTTCCAGGTCCAGGACAATGGGACCTGTTTTGTAGACAGAGCAGAAATTTCACTCTGGTTTTCGTACAAGAATTTTTTAAAAATATAAAAGTATTTTGCTCTAAAGGAAAAGTCAGATGTTGAGTATCATAAAAAGCAGTAAAGTTGTCAAATTCAATAACAAGGATTTAGAAGTGATCTAGATATTTCTACTCAGAGTATAGATCAGTAAGTTTTACTACACTCATAGGCATTGAAACAGAAATTTAAGGACATTATCCTCCAACATGGGAAAAAAACTAATGTTTCTTTTCTGCCATATACCTCAGCCAATGAATGAGTTTGTGGAGTATTACTTTGCAGCACAAATCTTTTAAGGAGACCTGGGAAAGGAACAGCAGAGGAGATCTTTTCATCACCATACTATCTAACCTGATTTTTTGGTGTTAGATAAGCTGCTGGTCATCTGCTGCTTCAGGCACCAGCAAGACCACAGAGGGAGCCTAGTTCTGTTTCGGTTTTTCCTCCTCAGTTGTCGCCATTCAACTTAGAATATCTTCCTGAAATCTTCATCAGCATCAGCATTCCACCACCATATGCTTCATAAGTACCCAGACTACCACAGCCCCACCATGGGAGACCCAGAATATCCATCATTACAACTTTAGCACAAATTGCTGGATGTATAGATGCTCTGACATCCATATGGACACATCTTGTATGGAATGTCCAGAGGCCTGTGATCATCAGTAATTTTAATGGCTTTCTTCCCAGCCTTTTTGAGCCACTGGGCTGACCTCAACATCATTCTTGCTAGCACAAGGAATCTATCACCTCTCCACTAGGGCTTCAGCAGCTCTCAGCTCCCTTTTGATGAACTATAAAATGTCTCTCTGTAATTATTATACCTTTTGGTGGAATGGTAGGATGTACTGTAGCTTAAACATCTAACTTTTAGGCTTGCAAAATTAAGGTCCTTTCTCTGTCATGCCCCACCTTGCTCTTTATTTGTTATTGCTTTGTTTTGTTGAGGTTTTTTTGTGTTGTTTTTTTTTTTTTTAGGGAATCTCCAGATCATGTGGGATGAAAATCACTAATATGTAAGAAAAATCATAGAATCACAGGATTGTCAGTGTTGGAAGTGACCTTAAGGATAATCTAATTAAATCACAGCTGTATGATGCCAAAAATATTTGCTCCTGGTATTTATTCACAATTGTCAAAATCATTACAAATAACAGTCCATCTGAAACACATTGATTTAGTCACTGGTAGCAAGCAAAGCAAGAGCCTTATGAGCTGTATAAAGCACATCACTGACACTGGAGATTATCCACTTGTGTTGTCTCAAAAATTGTTTAAATACATCACTTCTTCAAAGAAACAAGACAAGATGCTGATAAACAGAATAACAATTATCTGACCCATTATACAAACAATACGAGTGACTCATTTAAACTAACATTTGAGAGTGGCTGTACTAGCTGTTTATTTTGGCAGCACTCAACTGAGATGAAACTGAAATGAAACTGAATGAAGACAAATATTGATTACTTTGCCTTACACCATCACTTGTCCTGGAATCTCAAATTAAATACCTGTTGCTTCTTTGTTTCCTTCCTCTGAATCAGAAACTGAGGTAATTGTGAAATAAATTATAATAGTTAATGATTGTGGTATATTTAGCATTAAAAAAGGATTTACCTCTAAGATTTATTGCAAAATCAGTTCTCAATCAGCTTAGAAGATTGAGAGGATAATTGATGAGGCTGGATTTCCAAGACAACAGACAACTTTGGCTGTAATGAAAAAAAATGTCTTCTGCATTTCCTTTTACTCTTTCAGTACTTTTCTGAATTATATTATTTTATTAAATAGAAGTATATGCTTCTACTCTGAAAATACTTGCACAGCACCATAACAAAAGGCTG